>QNUK01001457.1:0-55003 GCA_013621035.1 Clarias magur | reverse complement strand
ATCTCGTTCCTTCTTTATCAGGGAACAGGGTTACAGCTACAGTAAGTAACCCGAGACGTTCCCTTTCAAAAGCTACACTCGATGCTGCGTGAAAACGCTATGGGAACCAGAATACCAATGAACAATAGCCAAGGAGGTGGCAAATGAAAAGCTGCTCTGACTTACGCCACTGGCTAGTGTGGTAGACGTAAATCTGAAGAGCCCGTATTGGACACAGTAAGTGAAGTCTTTCCTGCTCCGGAGCTGTGAAAGGCGAAGGACAGAAGGCTTCGAAAACGACTGGGTGCATGGTCGAGAATGACCTTTGGAAGATAGTTCGGGTGAGGATGCAGAATAACTTTGACTAGCCCAGGGGCAAAGTCTAGGCAGGATAGGGAGACAGACAGAGCCTGCAGATCCCCAATCCTCTTCAAAGAAGTAATAGCCATGAGAAAAAACATGTTAAGAGACAGAAGCCTGGCAGCCGCTGACTCTAGTGGTTTGAAAGGGGTGAGCACAATAGCTAAGTCCCACGAAGGGACCCTCACTCTAGTGGGCGGCCCCAACCGTTTAGCTCCTCAAATAAAATGGGCAACTAAATGGTGCTTTCCCACAAAAACCCCATCGGTCAGAGCATGCCGAAATAGCGGCTATGTATGTTCTGAGAGTACTAGGGCGTAAGCCAGAGGACAACTTTTCTTGCAGAAACTCCAGCACTGAAACAATCTGGCAGGGGCCTGGGTCTACATGTCTTGTCATGCACCAACTTTCAAATACACTCCATTTAAGGGCATAAGTTCTTCTAGTGGAGGGAGCCCTGGCACTTAAAATGGTTTAAATTACGCTGTCTGGAAGACCAGCATCTCTTAGTTGGTTCCCTTCAGGGGCCAGACATGAAGGTTCCAGAACTCGGGCTGGGGATGAAATATGTCCCCTGCGCCTGAGACAGAAGATCCCTCCTCACTGGAATCACCCAGGGTGAGCCGTCGAGGAGAGATATTAGATCCGAGAACCACACTCTGGTCGGCCAATGGGGCGCTATTGATAAGAGGTGCAAACCCTGTTGATGGACCCTCACCAGGACTCCTGGGTGCAGAACTATCAGAGGAAACACATAAAGGTGTAATCAGGGCCACGTGTGGGCCATGGCGTCCAGACCCAGGGGAGCTGAAGGAGTCAGAGTAGTAAAGGGGACATTGAGCTGCTTCTTGCGAGGTGAAGAGGTCCACCTCTGCTACATAAAATCTTTCCCAGATTTGACTGACTACTTTGGGGTGGGGTTTCCATTCCCCATGTGTCACAGCTTCTGGATAGCAAGTCCGCTCCTACATTCATGTGCCCCGGAATGTAAATCGCCCTGAGGGACAGGAATTTGTCCTGTGCCCAAAGCAGAACCTGGTGCACTAGCTTGTTCAAGCAATTGGTGTGCCATGAGAGAAAATGACCTCTCCAGCTCCCTTGTGCTGGACGGCCATCCAAGATGATGACCCCAGACCATGAGGGAAGCGTCTGTCGTTAGCATCTTGCGATGACAAGACGGACCTAAAGTGGGACCCAAAGTCAGAAACCGGGGTCTAAACCACATAGAAAGAGTACGAAGCCCCGGCACGTAACCCTTATTAGCCTCTGGGGATT
This sequence comes from Clarias magur, assembly GCA_013621035.1. Lineage (NCBI taxonomy): Eukaryota > Metazoa > Chordata > Actinopteri > Siluriformes > Clariidae > Clarias > Clarias magur. Next base: position 53,389 of record QNUK01001457.1, on the reverse strand, counting down.
GGCTCTTAACTCTAATCCCCTGGCTCTTAGCCACAACTGAAAACACTCTCATGTGCACAGGAAAGAGAACGCCTTTCGTGGCGTTGAGTCTCAATCCTAAAGAATGGAGATGAGCTAGGACGATATCCCGATGTCGAAGCGCTAGCTACTAAGACTGAGCCAGACTAACCCTAACCCATTGCCAAGGCAGCAGATGCACTCGTTCCGGTTTCATGGAAGTGGAGATCACGCCATTGAAAACGTGGAGGACGATGTGCAACAGAGAGGGGGTGTAAGGTGTCCAGCATCCTGAAACAAGGGAGGAAGGAACCGAGCACCCAACATTTTGCTGGAGACCCCGAAACACCAGTGGTGGTGGAGATTACAACGGCGCCCAGAGGGTGCCAGGGAGGAGTCTTTATCCCTTATTGGAATTTTTACACGTCCCTCCCTGGGGGGAGACACCCCGTGGTCCTGGGCACGTCAACCTCAGTACTTCATTTTTGGCGGAGATAATGCTCCTCAGGTCCGGTGTTTTTTTTTTCTCTCTTTTTTGAGTCGGATTGCGAAGCGCGGCGAGTCCCTCCCCTGTCTCTACGAGGTGGTAGCTGGCTCGCCACACTTTGCCAAAGAGGCTGGAAGCCGAGAGGGGGGGCATCAACGAGGAAAACGCGATCCCTGACCTTGATGCCCATGAGGTTAAATCACAGATGTTTCTCAAAGAAAAAGTCGTGGAGATCGCCCTCCGAAAGAAATCTATCACACGGAGACACGCATCTCTCAACCAACTCTGCCATTATTGGTAAGTAAAGTTTTTCTTTCCTAACGTGATTCTGTTGCACACACACACACGCAAACACAAAGCGGTCCTGAAGACAAAAAGATCTGAGGATGTTTTCGGTTCACTCCTGTTTATAACCCGCAGGTGCACCTTATCGGGTGACGTCACCTGACTGAGGTTAAAAGCCGAAGTATTCGGTGTTTTGATACACACAGGCTTCATAACCGGAGAACAAAGAGATGTTCCCATAGCGTTTTCATGCAGCATCGAGTGTAGCTTTTGAAAGGGAACTCATTTTTTATGGTAAAACAGAATGACTTTATAACATTATTTCAGTGTTCAACTGTGCTGTTTATTATTTATCTAACAGATTTGGGCCAAGTGAAACAATTCAAAGGTAAAAAAAAATCAGGTTAATATCACTATATTCCTGTAAGTGGAAAGTGTAAAAAATCTAATACAAATCTAATTTATTTCTTCAGTGAACATCAGCATGGACCCAGAGGAAACGCCAAAGACTCTAACATTTACGAAAGTAAAATGCTCTTTCCCAAACGACAACTGGGACAGTAACAATACCAAAGAGTATAAAATCTTCACTCTGTGTAAAGAGAGGTTTCAGTCTGGTCAACATTACTGGGAGGTGAAAGTGAGAAAGTCACAGGAAACAGTAAAACTCTCCTGGTTTGTTGGTGTAGCGAGTGATGAAGCTGAGAGACTGTACAACATCCCGTTTACACCACAGAATGAGTTCTGGGTTCTCTGTTATGAAAGAGATAAAGGAGTTTATATCAGAGATCAAGAAGAACTGATTTCACTCCCAGACGTTAATAACGAGCTGACAGCAGTGGGAGTGTTTTTAGACTGTGATACACACACACTGTCATTTTATAACATTAACACACACACACACATCTACACTTTCACTAATGTGGACGTCAGAACATCACTGCGTCCTCTGATCAGCCCTGGAGTCAGAGACTCTCATCCTGTATGGATTATTTAGGAGAATAAAGATCAGATTTTTACATCACAGTTTACTGATGTGGTTTCTCACGGTTTAAATGTGCATATTTTTTATTATGACATCACTGTATTACAAAAATACATTTGTATTGTATCTGTACTGACATGTTGATAAAGCATTGAAGTTGAACCTGAACTATTTTACTAACAGTGCTCTGTTTTCCTTCGTTAAACTTTAAGAACTATTTAATTAAAATGTGAATAGTTACATACTGTAACTAGTGACATTGCTGTAATCTTTTGTTTAAATTAATGATGTCTGTAAAGAGAATATTGGAACGTCAAACACTTTAACACAACCTGCAGCAGTTCATCAGGATTATTGAGATATATTTCAGTAGTTTTACAGCAAAATGAGATCAAAACAGTTTTAGACTGTGACAGCTCTTGGGATGTTTGGGGAATAAAGGATCAGAAACAGGTTTGGTGAGACTAGTACTTTTATTCTAGACAGTTGTGTGAAAATATTGCTTTTCAGCACACACACACTCTCGTACACTTACTCTTTGCTTGGTGTGTTAGCACAAAGGTTTCTCCTTTCTTTCCACCAACACAATGAATAACAACACATACAGTCTCATGCAAAAGTTTAGGCACCCCTTGACAAGTAACAGATTTTGGTGATTTTTTTAATTGAAAAGATGTTAACACTGTCTCTCTTGGAACTTGAAAAAAATGCACAATATTTTTTAGCAAACATTGATGCATAATTACGTCTTATGCTATACATTGATCAAAAATAAAAAATCTTAAACTTTATTATGGCAATATGGAGTTCCAGAGTCTCATATTATTTTTTACAAGGTTTCAGACCTTAATCAGCTCGTTAGATCTTTTGTTCTTTATTATGATAAATCATATTTTTGGAAATGTTTCATCAGCTTGTTTTCTGATGATGGAATTTTATGGAAACGAGGAAGAAATGTTGAACACATACCCTGGAAACTGCAAAGTGGAATAAATTAATTAGAGAAATAAGAAATAAAATGGGGATTTCACTATTTTCACAGTTATGTACTAAACAACAAAGACAATCAAGGAATCTATATAAATAAAAGCAAGGTTTTGTCTGCACATTTATCATAACTCACTCTTTCAGTGATATCTTCACATTTCATACTTTGGAGGTCCAGAAACCAGTGTCTGTCTGTCTGTCTGTCTGTCCAGCCAGATTTTGTCACATCATCAAACAAAACTGGCTGGACAGAATGTAATAAAATATAAGCAAAATACTATAAGTGAAATAAAAATGTTAATTAAAACTGATGTTATATGGTGGATTTAATCATCTACTGTAAAATAATCTACTAATGCGCTACTGTCTCAATGTAAACAAACACCTGCACCAATAGATATTAATGAGAAAAGATAAAGTGAATGTTTTGACTGGGATTAGTTCAGATTTTCACTTTGGCTGAAATAACAGCGCTGAAGTGGTAGAAGTGAATTTTAACACGCCGGAGTCGTTTTAAGACGAAACTTCATCTTTATCTGATCGACTTTTTCCATTTCTCATCTGTGATTCTCTCTCCGATTACCGAACAGCGAGTGTGTTTGTCTGAGCACCAAAGAAGCACAACTTAGTGTAAACAAGGCGTCAGATACTCGACCTTACAGAATGTGATTTCTGTCTATTAATAAGTGAGACAGAGAGTTCTGCTGTACAGAGACACACACACATGGACGTGGACTTCAACCTCAGATAATAATAATAATAATAATAATAATAATATCACTGATTACATTAAAGATCAGCAGATTATTCTTAGATTTAATATTTTAACTGTTTCTACAGACTCTTTACTTACAATAGTTTCATCTAAAAATGTATGGAAACAATCTGGTGAGCGTTACAGCTTTTTGTTTTCTGGGAGTATACTCTGATGGAGAGAGCATGTAAGGTAAGTGATTAATGAGAGAAAAAGTGAAAAAGTGAAAAAGAGAAAAAGTGCCTTGCAGAGAAAGAGTGGGGAGCTACTGTAGTGGTGAGTCTCTGAAACACACACACACACACACACACACACACACACACACACACACTTGCTCCACCAGTCTCTATATTCCTTTTCAGGTATTTAAAAAACACACACCCACAGAGAGAGAGAGAGTTGAAAGACATTTCACAGCAGAAACCAAAAGTAAAAGGTCTCTGTGTCTCCGCGGCTGTTGGTGATCCACAGGAGTTTACGGATCTTTACAGATTTAACTTTACAGATTCAGTTCTTCCTGGTTCATGTGAAGCTTTCTGAACACACATTGTTCCGTACTGCCATGATTACAGGTAAGAGAATGCTTCAGTGCTGTTTTCGATAGAAAAGGCAGATCCACGCAGATCCAGACAGGGAGTGTTGGACTTTTCGGGGGTTTACAATAATCAATGGCCTGGAACAGAACTATGGAATAAAATCACTGTCAAAAATAATTGTGCGTAAAAAAAGATTTGTGTGTAATTCTGTGTTTTGTCCAAGTTGGATTCCAAAATCTACGGCCACGACAGCTTACAGATACGATATTTAGTGTGTTTGTTACAGTACAACTCTGTAATATATACGACTCTGACCGTTTACACACACAAAACCTGTTTTTACGTCTCCTCTGTTACACGGACGAATTGAGAAATTACGCCCATGAATGTAGTGTGTTAAACTCCTGTCAAAAATACGTCAAGTCCACATGCACAGGAGGAATCGATACGGCGCATGCGTCCTGCCACCGTTTTAAACTCCTAAAATCTTACCTGCCATAGTTAAAACATCTCTGTAATGTTACTTCTCTTAAACATGTACGAATCTGTGAAAAAAAGAAAACTTACCTGAGACGATGAGAGAGCGCTCGGCTGCTGATATGCCATTTTGGCGCCGGCGGTTTAAAACGGTGGCCGAATCGATTCCTCTTCCCTCGGATAGTAACGCCTGTGCATGTGGCCTTGGTGACGTATTTTTGACAGCGGTTTAACACACTACATTCATGGGCGTAATTTCGCAATTCGTTCGTGTAACAGAGGAGATGTTAAATTGAGTTTTTATGTGTGTAAACATGTTACGGAAAACAGACTCAAACAAACAGAGATCATGAAAAAACCCGAACGGGCGATTTATTGACAGTTTGTGATAAGATGAAACTTTGAATGAGGAAACCGGATTGTCTTAACTGAATGGGTGATGAAGGAGCTGGTGGCGGTATGCAGCAGAACAGATAACATGGGGGAATAACTGACCAGGAGACAAATCTAAATGAGACGAGATGAGACGTAGCATTTGCAGGTACGCGGTGGAGTCTGTAGTCCATTGATGAAGTCAGACACTGAGTGAAGGGAAGTGTGGTGTATTTATGGTGTGTTGCTAAATGTGGATCAGATGTGCATGTGATTAGAACTCGGGTGACTGTGAACGGAGATTGGGGGTGGAGCCTGGTGTTTCCGCGACAGAACCCTCCCTTCACGGACCGCTCCTGACCGGACCGCTCCTGAACTCAGAATTTCCCGTACAACATAGATCCCTCTTCCATGTCTAGCGCTGGGGGAGGTTCGTCATCAGGACGAGGCTCTGTGGAAACAGGGAAAACGGGTGAGTGATAAGGTTTTAAGAGTGACATGTGAAAGGTAGGGTGAATCTTTTATGTGCGTGGGAGACTTAACTTATAGGTGACTGGGTTGATCTGAGAAAGAATGGTGAAGGGGCCAATGAATCGGGAACTCAGCTTTTTACAGGGCAGCCGAAGATGAACATCGCGTGTGGAGAGCCAAACTCGTTGTCCTGGATGAAAGGTTGGTGTATCTGCTCTCCTCACGTCAGCCGTAGTTGTAGATGTGCTGAGTCCCAAACCCTCTCACTCTGCTGGAACCAGAAATTCACCGCTGGTACGTCAGATGGTGCTCCATTCCAGGGGAAGAGAGGTGGCTGATAACCGAGTACGCACTGAAACGGGGTGAGTCCTCCTTTCAGGGTGACACGGTGATCACAGACGCACCGGTCTCGTGCACACTGATCCCCCGCGATGACGTAATGAACGAAGCCACGCCCCATAAATGCCCCTTTGCGTTGTTCTAATAAGATGGTTGCAATGCTGTATAATTCCGCCAGGTGGTGCAGTCACTGATTCAGTTAACTGCAGCGCGTGCATTGTCCACACATTTTTATGATTAAATCAAGCGTGTCATTTTGGAGATATACAGTATACAGTACAGAGTAGCGGTCCCTAACGATGCTTTAATGTTCAGACCTTTCATGCATAAGACATCAGGCCACTGCCACTCTCATATACTTTCAAAATAATCATATAAAAACATTAGAATGTCAGCCGAAATGTATTTTAATGCTGCACCAGTCTGTTTTACATAAATAAATAACTCAGCTATGGGCTGTAGTCATTTCATTCTTACGAGAGGTCATGAGTAATTAAGAGTGTTTTTTTTCTTCTTCAACATAGTGTGTTACAATGTATAGCGACGCGTAGTAACACGATGCAACTTCACACCTGTGGACAAAGAGGCGCACATTCACAGTCAGCGAACCCGCAACTTCTCATGTGGTGAAAAGCTTAAAGCCGCTGGATTGCAGGGCGATCCCGTTTAATTTGGGTTTACGCAGTTTCACGTGCTGTGTGTGAGAGGGAGAGAGAGCTTATATTCTGGATTACTACTACTACTACTACTACTACTACTACTACTAATAATAATAATAATAATAATAATAATGATAATAATAATAGTTGTAATGTAAATTAAACCCAGGGGTCTCAACCATCACTAAATCAGCCAATGTCTACAGTACACTTATTATTTGCCCTACTTTCATTTGGTTTTATGCGATTTCATGTTGCGTGTGTGTGTGTGTGTATGTGTGTGCGCGAGGGAGAGCGGGCTTATATGGTGATTTGTCCTAGGTTACTAAAGCCCGGCTTACTACTACTAATAAAAACTGTTTCCATGTAACCCCTGGGTCTGAATCACAAAATCAGCCAACGCTGTAATCAGATGATACAACAAATTATATACTCTGAAAATCACCTTGTGTTTGAACATGTAAATATATACAAAAAAATATAGCTGAGTTTTATTAATATACTGTAACGCTCCTATGCTCTTACACCGCATGTTACACAAACTGATCAGCTGTATCAATCACATAACGCACACGTCGTAGAGGAGATCTCTCACACACACACACACACCGCGCACAGGCTCCAGGATTTGTTTAGTAACATCGGATTTATTCATATATCGCTTTTGACAGCGGTTACTATCGCAAAGCAGCTTTACAGAATTAAAAGACAATGAAATAAATGAGAATGAAATGTGTGAGGAAATAAGCATGAATCAGAGTGACCAGAGGGATCAGAGTGACCATGAGTGATCAGAGTGACCAGAGGGACCAGAGGGACCAGAGTGATCAGAGTGACCATGAGTGATCAGAGTGACCAGAGGGACCAGAGTGACTCAGAGTGATCAGAGTGACCCAGAGTGACCAGAGTGACCAGAGGGATCAGAGTGACCAGAGTGACCCAGAGTTTCACTTCCAAGCTTAACTTTGCAGATACAGAATGTGTCGTTTTCTCAAACATGATTTTCCCAACATGGCGTTTATACGGATTCAGTCAGATTGAATTTAGGAAAGTACCCCAAACAACCTAAACACACACACAAACACACTGCAGAGGAAAGCAGAGACGTGCATTCACACCTCTGACCGTCTTTTGTCTTGTAAATGAGGTATTCTTTGTTTTAATAACCGGACTTCATAACGTACTAAGAATGATGGTGAAAAACAATGAGGAGGCTCAGTGGGAAATCTTTCAATCCCCACACACTACGTTTGTACTGTACACTGTAGCTGTGTTTGTTAATGGAGGTGTGTGTGTGTGTGTGTGTGTGTGTGTGCTCCTGGATTTATCAGTTGGCTTTAACACAAACGCATTTGTGCGCCGGCGAGTCGAAAGATCCCCAAAAACACAGAGATTCTTGATGCATCACAAATACGTGCTTCTTGGTCACAGATTCACCAGCAAGTCGCGCACCAACAATCTGTCTGTTACTCTGCTAATGAAACCTTCACGCTCCGCTCTTACTGCTGGAATGTGCAATCAATGAGGATCGGCCACCAGGCTGGGCAAAATTAGCCATGAAACACTAAACTGGCCAGTGTTTCAGTTTCATTGTCCAACCCCTGTATGTCGTTAATAGTTACCGCCCCTCCCCCAGTGTGTGCGCTGCGGTGGTGTGTGTGTGTGTGTGTGTGTGTGTGAGAAGCGTCACATCTTATTTAAGCGAGCACTTTGATTTCAAGTACTATACTGCAGTTTGTATAAAAACAGGTGAATAGAAGTTGTATCACCAACTGCTTATCAGTCTCTATCTGTTTTTTTAATTATTATTAAAGTATCCAATTTATAAAAACTTTCAAACAGTTCCTTTGTTTCCCCCGATGTGTAGACTCAAGGTCGTTCATGCCCCTTCAGTAGCTCCAAAAGGTCCACAATTTTACATTTACCCAAAATTCCCCGTTGGGATCCACAAATACAAACCAGGCATGGCAGCGGGAAATTGTGGGTAAATGTAAAGTTATGGTGGACGGGGTCTATTTCTAACAGAGTCCAGTGGGTCGCGCAGGATTGTGATTCGAGCAGTGCTGCTCAAGTTGGCCCACGCTGCGCGACTGAAACTGGTTCGCACTGCGCGATCCACTGGGCTGCACAAATAAACCAGATCATCTCTGCGCTGTCTGTTGGGATGCGCAGATATTTGGTCCGTCCAGGGCGCCTCAATCGGGTCCCACGGTTTCGTCCCACTTTGACGAAAGCGCACAGGCAAAGTCGAGCTCACACAGAATCAAGAAGTCGCGCGTGTGCTGAGAACATGTTGAGCGAGCAAGGGAGACACTGCACGCGCAGAATTGAGCTGTTGAACGCGCAGTGGAGGCACTGCACGCGCATAGAGTGCTTTGTCTGCTCTCAAAATGTCAAACCACGCGCTCAGAATTGTGACAGGAATATAACGCCATAATAAGACAAAAATGGTTATGAGAGTTTAGCTTGCTAGCTCCGGTACACCTAATCCCAACTGCAGATTAACTCTCACCCCTCCCCCCCAAAAATGTTGAATTTCTCTAAATCCAGAGAATACTCAGTCAGATTCTCTCAGTAATTTTCAGAGGACACAAACACTCTTCTTATAAAAATACACTGAGCTCACAAAACTATATTGATCAGTTTCTCGGTTAGTGCAGCCGAAGTTAATAGTATTTCCGAAGTTTTAGCGTCTTTTTGAGTGAGAGAGTGACGTTGTGAGTTTTGTGACACTGACAGTAAGCTGTAACTCCAGACTTGGTAAACAGATGATTAAGTTACTAAAGTGACATCTGACTGTTGCAGGCGCTGACAGTGATTTTCAAATCGGCCAATTAAAAAAAAATATTAAACTGGGAACTAAACTAACACCCAAATTTTATATAAAAAAGCCACCACTTACCCTGAATAAGAAGTCCATTAAACGGTCATCTTCATCTCCATATTGCAGTTTGCTAGCATCAGTCCGGCTGGGGGGGTTGGGGGTTAAAATCACGTGATTGCTACTCAGCAGCTAAATTGCTGGCTTCTGTTAACATCTTCTTGAGAACAAAGCGCCATCTAGTGGTGGCGGACGGTAAATGAATAAATATGGCTTCAATGGGTGTGTTTACTGTGAAACCTGGACACGCCTTCTGGCAGGAGAAGGAGGGGGGATTCACGACAGCCACACGTCAGCCATCCGCCAGCCCTAAGCCATTCACACGCCAGTTGCCCGACCCTGGCTGTTTTGAGTTGCTACATCTGGACCAGGTCCCGCATTCAGGTTTACAAAAGCAGCTGTAGCTTCGGCTTTAGCTTTAACAGTAGCATTTAGCATAGATGAAATGGCTGCTGTTACCTGGCCTAACCTCTCTTCTTCTTTTATTGGTTTGACAATAACGGTTCTCACAGCGCCTCCGCTGGATGGGAGCCCGTAACTAGGCAACCCCCTGTTACATCCTGTGGAGGGTTGACAGAGTGAATTCTGTGCATACTCGGCCCAGGTGATGAATTGGTTCCAGGAATGATGACGATCATGGCAAAAGGTACGGAGGTATCTGCCTATCTCCTGGGTCTTACGTTCAGTTTGCCCATTACTTTGTGGGTGGTATCCAGAGGATAAGTTGACTGTCACACCTAGGAGTTGAAAAAAGGCTTTCCAAAACTTGGAGACGAATTGAGGTTGTCGATCAGAAACAGTGTACTCAGGTATACCATAAACTCTAAAAACCTGGTTAAACAGGGTTTCTGCTATTTCCTTGGCTGAGGGAACAAGACTCCTTTTAAGGGAACAAAAGCTCATTTTAAGGGAACAAGACGGCATGACTTGGAAAATCGGTCAACTATTACCAGAATGCACATGTGACCCTCTGAACAGGGAGATTAGTGACAAAATCCACTCCTAGATGTGATCAGGGACACTGGCGAACAGGAAAGGGGTGACAGTTTTCCTACTGGCATGTGTCTGGAAGATTTAGTAATGGCACAGTCCCGACATCCTTTCACGTACCTTCTGACATGTTCGGACATATTGGCCAGAAGTGTTCTGCCAGTAGTAAGAGGGTTTGGTTGGCCCCAGAGTGACCAGTGCCCAGTGAGGTGTGTGTCTGATGGAGAAGGGCGTCTCGCTGCGAGGTAGGGATGAAGATATGATTCACAGGGCATTCTGGTGGAGAGCGCTCAGTGTTTGTGTCTTGCTGAAACTGTTCTTCCATACTCCACTGAATTGGAGAGATGAACAATGTGGAAAGCAGAATGTTTTCAGGAGCTTCTTGTTTCTCCTCCATTTCATGGATACGGGAGAGGACATCTGCTTTAATGTTCTTTGATCCGGGTCTGTAAGAAATGGTGAAATGAAACCTCGTGAAAAACAGCGCCCATCTGGCTTGCCGGGGGGTGAGGTGTTTGGCCTCTCGCAGATACTCCAGGTTGCGGTGATCGGTTAATACTACAAATGGATGTAAAGCCCCCTTCAGCCAATGTCTCCATTCCTGGAGTCTGATCGCTAGGAGTTTCCTGTTTCTAATGTCATAGTTTTGCTCGGCCGCTGTCATTTTCTGGAAAAAAAATGCACACGGAAGGTACTGAGGAGGAGTCCCTTGCCGCTGTGAAAGCACACCCCCAACCCCAGATTGTGATGCATCTACCTTGACCAGGAAGGGTTTATTGGGGTCCGGGAGAATCAGGATGGGAGCAGAAGTGAATGTCTTTTGGAGAGATTGCATGGCTTGGGAAGCGTCTGTGAGGTCTGTGAGTGGAGAGACTAGGGAGCTGTAGCCACGAATGAACCTGTAAAAATTTGCAAACCCTAAAAACCGCTGTAGTTGGTTGATGCTAGTGGGGATGGGCCAGGCCCGAATGGCCTCCACCTTTGTTTCATCCATTTTGATGCCTGATGTGATATCCTAGAAAGTGCACAGAGGACTGATGAAATGCACTTTTTTCGGCCTTTAGGAACAACTGGTGGTGTCGGAGTCTCTGGAGAACCTCGGCTACATGAATGTGGTGTTCCGACTCATTCTTGGAGTAGATAAGAATGTCATCAATATACACCAAATGAATCGGTTGAGAAATGGTCGAAGCACCTCATTCATGTAGCCCTGGAACATGGAGGGGAAATTGACTGGGATGAGAGGAAGGGGGTAACTATATTTGACAGTGATTTTATTTAGGGCTCTATAATCAATACAGGGGCGAAGCTCCCCATCCTTTTTGGCCACAAAAAAAAACTGGAAGCGGCAGGAGAGGTAGATTGTCAAATGTGCCCTAGATGAAGCGCCTCCTCGATGTACCCTTCCATGGCTCTCTGTTCAGGAATGGAGAGTGAATAGATCTTACCTTTGGGCATTGGTTCACCGGGGAGGAGATCAATAGCGTAGTCCCATGGCCGATGAGGTGGTAGCTGCGTGGCTTGCCGAGGGCAGAAGACGTCCTGGAACGAGGAATAGATCGTGGGGATGGAAACTGACTGCCCGACCCCCGGACTCTCTAGCGAAGTGGTGTTTACTTGGAGGATGGGTTTTACCTGGATGCAGTGTTCTAGGCAGGTGGACCCCCATTTTAGGATGTCTCCATTGTCCCATGAGATCACTAGATGGTGCTCGGTGAATCACGGACGTCCTAGGATTATGTCGGAGGTAGGCCAGCCTACTCTCATGTGTAGGAGCAGGGTGACATGACGGACCAATCCCCCCCGAGGAGGGGCACCGGTGACGCAGCAAATTTTGAATTGTGTGGAGTTAAGATGCATGGGTATTCTGAGACGACGACAAAAGGGGGCAGAGATGAAGTTGCCGGCTGACCCAGAATCCAGGAGAGCCTTTACTGTAATAGAATCATCAGCCATATCAATTTCATCACTAGTGGTCAAATGAGTCGTGTGTTTACGTAGAGAAGTAAAGTTGCTCACCAGTGGACGAGGCAGACGTCAGGGACATGTCAGACGGACATGTCCCTTCTCTGCACAGTAAAGGCACAGTCCTTGGGTCAGCCAGCATTGTCTTTCAGTGGGGGATAGACTGGAGAAGGCCTGTTGATCCACCTGCATGGGCTCAGGAGCAGATCTCACCTCATGTGACCAGAGAGCTGCAGGTGATCCTCAAATCCCGAATGCTTCCTCAGTGCACTCTCGCAGACGGCCGGCGAATCGGATTGCTGTGCGCATGAACTGCTCCAATCCTACCGAGTCATCCTGAGCTGCAAGTTGCAACCTTAGACGTGGATTGAGTCCTAGACAAAATTTTGTCAGGAGCGTGGCTTCAGTCCACCCGCTGGAGGCTGCCAAGATCTAAAAAAGTCAAAACATAATCATTAATGTTGCTGTTATCTTGACTCAACTTGAACAGCTTCTCTCCAAAGGTGGACTCATCAGCCGCTTGCGTGAAAACTTAGTAGGTAACAAAGTCTTGAAAATTATGCACCACAGTGCCGTCTTGTTGGCAGATGGCCTTGGCCCACCGGAAGTGGAGCTGTATTGTTGCAGAGATCGCGGAGTCGCTCCACCAGTTCAAGTACTAGGGCCAAGCCCGTCGGGTTTATTGTTTAGTTCTGACTTTTGCTTATGGAAAACAGACTCAAACAAACAGAGATCGTGAAAAAACCCGAAGGGGGATTTATTGACAGTTTGTGAAAAGATGAAACTTTGAATGAGGAAACCGGATTGTCTTAACTGAATGGGTGATGAAGGAGCTGGTGGAGGTATGCAGCAGGAGAGATAACACAGGGGAATAACTGACCAGGAGACGAGACGAGATGAGACGTAGTGTTTGCAGGTACGTGGCGGAGTCGGTAGTCCATTGATGAAGTCAGACACTGAGTGAAGGGAAGTGTGGTGTATTTATGGTGTGCTGTTAATGTAGATCAGGTGTGCCTGTGATTAGAACTCGGGTGACTGTGAACGGAGATTGGGGGTGGAGCCTGGTGTTTCTGTGACAAAATGCTCCGAGCTGTACTGTAACAAACACGCTAAATATCGTATCTGTAATCTGTCGTGGTTGTAGATTTTGGAATCCGACTCGAACAAAACACAGAATTACACACAAATCTTTATTTTACGCACAGTTATTTTTGAGAGTGATTTTATTCCATACACACACGTATATATATTTATCTAAATAGATATAGAACAAAATTCTGAGCAAAGTGCAAAAATACCACCAACAGCTCCACCTACAGGTAAGTGTGTTTTATAGCAGCTTAACTCTCAAAAGACTTTATAGCACTTATTTTATTTTTTTAATTATTATTAAATTATTTGGAGAAACATCCTAGAAAACCTCTAAACCTGTTTCAATCCGGAAGCAATTAAAGACAAAAGACACCCTGCAGTACAAATATGTAGATTAATGTAGTTACAGAAGAACCTGCTGAATCCATCTCAAATCTCATAGAAACTGTCACCAGTTCTAATCTCACACTTGTGTTTCTGGTTCATTTTTCCGATGAGGCAGTGTTTCCGTTTCCGTTTGTGTGTGTGTGTGTGTGTGTGTGTGTGTGTGTGTGTGTGTGTGTGTGTGTGTGTGTTTAAAACTCGTCCCATACAAATAAGAGAGGAGGAAGGGTTACTGTGTAAGATGAGCAGAGGGAGAGGGTGTTGCACAAATATACACTATACACTAACCCTAACCCTAATCCTTCACACACACACACACACACACACACACACACACACACACACACACACACACACACACACACAGTGAATTTACATAAATAATATCAGAGGTCCAGTGGATTCTTTCACACATACACTGTGTTTCCTTCTTCTTCTCTTTACAGCTCTACCACTGAGATGGGTTTTACTGTTTCTACTTCCATCTCTCAGCCATCAGGCTTCTTCTGGTCTGTCGGATTATTCTTTACCTTCAACATTATCAGTATCAGATACCAACCTTCAGTCTGTTAATTTTCAGATCATAATCATTGATTTCTCCTCTAGAAATATTTTCACTGAAGGTTGAGTCTCCAGTCTCAGGTCTCCTTGGTTCCTCTGTGTCTCTGCACTGTGCTGTCACCAACAACATGGATGTTCGACATGAGGAAGTGCGCTGGTACCGTCCCAAAATGTACGACACCCCAATGCTCCTCTATGAAAATAAACAGATCCAGAAGAGTCGTGTAGATGTTCAGTACCAGGGCAGAGTGTTCCTGTTAGGAGATCTGGAGAAAGGAGACGTCTCTGTGAAACTGGAGAACCTGACGCTAACAGATAGAGGAGATTATGTGTGTCATGTTAGTAGTGACACCTGGTATGATGAGGCCGTAGTGTCCCTCAGAATGAGAGGTAACACTTAGTGCTTCAATTAACTTTAAAATGAACTAAATAACTTTAGAAATCTGTCTTTTTAACTCTCTCTCTCTCTCTCTCTCTCTCTCTCAGCAATGGGATCCACTCCTGTTTTCTGCATACGTGAAGCAGGAGGAGGGCAGGTGAACGTTAGCTGTCAGTCACATGGTTGGCTTCCTGAGCCGTCAATCACCTGGACAGATAAAGATGGCAGAGATCTGAAACATCTCAGTAACGACAAGTTCACCCACAGTAAGATCTACTCATCTACACTTACATGAAATATTCTACAAACAGAAATAAACCCCTTTTTATTATCCTCAGACTCTGTAGGGACTGTAGATGTGAGCTCGTGGCTGATTGTGTCTCCCTCTGAGTCTGAGTGGATCTCCTGCTCTGTGGGTTTGTCTGATCAGGAGAGACAAGAAGACAGAATAATGTTACGTGACACAGGTCATTATTACTGAAATAAATCATTTACATATGTAAGGGTGTGTGTACATGGTGGAACTGAAGAAAAGACTGCTGATTATTTTTGTTGATGTCTATGTGTGCAGAGTCGTTGACTGGATACATCATCATCATTCCTGTTCTTCTGGTGCTGTGTGTCATCGGAATTGCAGTGTATTGTGTGCTGCGTAAAAAAGGTGGGATACAAAAATTTATTTAATAATATATGATTTAGGAGGAGGAACATAGAAATCCAACAAGAGAGTTTCTGATAGACAGACACATGCATGTAGATGAGAACAGTAGTAAGTAACTGCACACGGTCCTGACTGTACAGGAAGTCTTGTAAAACTGCAACTCTACAGTCTGGAGCAGGTGTTTCTCAGATATTTCTCAGATGTTTATCAGGTGTTTATCAGGTGTTTATCAGATATTTCTCAGGTGTTTATCAGGTGTTTCTCAGGTCTTTGTGCTGTCTAATCCAGGAGAGTTTTCTCTCTGCTGTAGGTCTGATTCTCTGCAGGAGAAAAGGGACAGAAAGTACAGGAGGTAGGTGCTGGGGTAAAATTCACTGCATTAATCAAATCCAGCTAAATGAGTGATAATAACAGAAGATTTATTTACATGTAAAACAGCAGGAACTCAGTCAGAAACTGAACCTCTGAATAAAATCCGTGTGGAGAATCAGGATCAGACTGAAGCTCCATCTCCAGGTACAGTTCCTCACGCTGTGTTGTAGGTCACGTCTCCTCATCTGTACACTTCATACACTATGGAAGTATAACAGTGGTGACATTCCTCAATGCTGAAGTACATAAACTGGACAAAAACTTGTAGCAATAAAAATGTTTGAATTCTTCTGCGTTGTAATTTGACCTGAATGAAAAAAAAATCCTTACAGAATTCACAGTGCTTAGTTTACAATTTATTTAAACGTTATATACAATTATTGTGGTTATAGATTTGACAAATGAAATTTTAATTCGATGCAAAAATATTAACGTTACAAAATTGGGGGATGGGGGTAGCTCAGTAGTTGCTGAGTACTGCAGTCCGTTCCAGAGTTTACTTTAGTCACAGGCTGGGTTGTCAGTTCAGCGTCAGAATAAATGCTGTTATGCACTAAAACTCCCCCCTGCCTATGTGTAAATTTGTGCATTTTATGTAAGACCATCACTTTTAACGTACAGTAAGTCTCTGAATTCTTTTTAATAGCGTTGTTATGCTGTTGCTAACCAGTGATGAATAAAGTACTTCTGACCATTAATGCGACTTGTGGCGCCGCATGGTTTTGCTGATGGCTTTGTAGTCTGGTTGATACGTGGTGAGGTTAATCTTCATGCAGGCGTTGAGACTTCCATCTGTTAAACGTGATGGTAGGTTGGTCTTAATATTCTTTAGATGTGAGAAAGACTGCTCACATGCATACGTAGAGCCAAACATCATCAGTACAGCCATACTCACATGCTGCAGTGTGTGACGGGAAGCGCGTTCCAAGTTTTGACAATCAGCTGGTTTGCGTGTTGAATTTTTTTCATTTCTCCCCACTTGTGTTTGCTCGCCAACTCTGCTTGCTGTCATGCAAGTCTTTCCAAATCTTCATTCAGTGACTTGAACTTATTCACCCACATGTCTGAGGCCTTCAGGTCAGCAGCTTGTAGCTCAAAATCTCTGACGGAGACACCGGGGATGTAACTCAGGTCGGCGGTGTGCACTGCACACTCGTGTGGATGGGTGATGAAATTCAAAAGATGAGTGCGCTTACGAGATTCTCCAAAGTGCGCTTTGAATGATTACATCAGATTAGATGTGAAGCCCGCTAGCTGCTGAACATCAAGACGTTGAGCAAGGTCACTGGCTGTGCATGCATCTTTAAACTCTCCCAGTTTTTCAAAGTGTAGTAAACGACCTGTTTCATTGTCTGGGATGAAGAGTTCTGCCTTGTTGCAAACACTACTTGTTGAAGGGATAAGACTGTATTTCCAACGCCTTGCATTTTCACATTGAGCTGGTTCAGATGTTCAGTCATGTTCACGAGATAGTAGAACTTCAGGAGGCACTCAGTGTTCGCTAAGTCGGGATGCTCGACGTTTTTCATTTCAAGAAAAGTCCGGATTTCACTCCGACAGCAGACGGCTGAGCACCTTCTCTCTTGACAACCAACGCAAATTGCTGTGCAGAAGCAGACCAGGATAATTATTCCCAACTTCATCCAGCAGTGTTTTAAACTGGTGATCACTTAAAGCTCAGCAACAATAAAGTTGACCACCTGAATGACCAGCGACATCACCTCACCAAGCTGCTCGCCACACATCTGAGCACAAAGCGCCTCCTGATGTAGGATGCAGTGAAAACGTAGGATGGGTCTCTTTTCATGTTCACATAGAAGCGATACGAATCCTCTGTTTTTCCCCACCATGCACGGAGCTCCATCAGTACACACAGAATAAGTTTATCCATCGGTAGATTTTTTTCTTTAGCGAGCTCAGTGAAAGACTGGAATAAATCCTCCCCTCTTGTTGTCCCTTTCATAGGCAAAACAGCAAGACTTTCATCACGTAGTGTGTCACCGACAGCAGACCTTGCAATCACACTGAACTGGGATAAATGGCTTACGTCTGTTGACTCAACCAAAGCGAGAGAAAAGAATGGTGCTGCATTTACTGTATGTCCATCAGTTGTGTTGCCTCAATTTGATTTGCCATCATGATGGTACGATCGTGAACAGTTCTTGCCAACAGAGGCATGTCTTTTATTCGTTTGATTTTGTCTTTATCCGAAAAGTCATCAAAAAGTTAATTGGCAACATCAAGCATGAATGTTTTGGCAAACTCCCCATCTGTGAATGGTTTTCCATTTCTCACATTTGCTAAAGCACCAGCAAAACTAGCTGAATTCCAGTCACCTTGTTGGGTCCAAACACGGAGTTGCTGCTGACTGGCTTGAACTCTGCGCAGTAGCTCTTGACATGCTTTCTTCCTGCTGTCGCCCGCAGGATATTTTGATGGAAATATAGTATGGCTTGTGTCGAGGTGCTGCTTTATTTAAAGAGTGTATCTTTAACTTCAGCCAATAAGACAAATTTTCCCAAAAGAAACCAGAATACACACCAGAAAAGAAAAGGTGATCAGTTGTCTCAATGGCGCTTTGCAAAAAATAGGTATTTTGTTTAAAATTAAACCGGTGTCTTGAAAACCCAGATGACGGATAAGTACCATTAAATATTTTGAACTGAGTTTTCTTTGCTTTAGGAGCCTCTGAAAGGCCAATATATTGTATTCGCAGTATTTTAATAGTTAATAATACCACAAGGTTGTGAGATATTGTTATAGCATAACTATGTCGGATATTATAGAATTAAAACAAGAGCTGTTGCTTATGTTGGGAAGTGTTGCTTTGACGTTGTTACCATTTAAGAGAAGTGATGGGAGATCACATGACCATCTGAAATGTTGGTAAAGCAGTTTTATACAATGTTATTGTATTAAGTGATGAATTGACCAAACATCTTTTTTAAGCCAATCAATAATGCACAGAGATTTATATATAAATAGAATAGATCTATTGTTCCACATCGAGGTTTGGTGTGGAGTGAAGTTATGATTGTATTATAATTTCCAATATAATAAAACCTGTTGGTGAAATGTAGATAAATTAATCGGTAGTTTGGAAACAGTGAAATCGCATCTTAATAGGAAATCAATTCCACACAATTTTTTTAATAAACCTCTAGGAACAGAAAAATAAAAGCTATTTTAATTTGTTACAAAATATTTTAGCCATTTAATTTTTAACATACACTTTATACAAGAAATGTCAAAGGACTCTAATTCCACTCTAACTCTAATACCACCGCTTTCATAATCTGGTACAAGTTGTACTTTCCTAATATAATACACACATTATTTCCATACGAAGTAGAAACTGATCTGGTTGATGGTTTTAGTGGCTCTATTAGGAATAGAAAGAAAGATGGTGGATAAATGCATCTAGACAGATTTTCCAGTTTAGTTAAATAAATCCTTCCAAAAATGTATTAATCTCTTTCCAGTCATACCTCAAGTCTATTTTTGCACTCATTCCATCTCTCCCAGACATTTAGTTTTTCCATCCTGATCTCATCTTTAGACATGTGTAAGCCTACATACTTCACATTGGATTTAACTTCAATATTATACACAGTTTTAAGATGACATTCATGAACGTTATTTATTCTTTGTCTTGATCCGTCTGGGTATGGAGTCAGACAGACGTCTGCGGTACTCCGGTGTCACTCACTCAGTCCACGCAGCTTCATCTCTTCATGAATTTATTCCTGCTCGCTTTTACAGAAATTTCCTACAGAACTTGAAGAAATGAGTCCCGTCTTGCTACAGATGGTGACTGTACATTACAAAGCGCAGGGGAAGAAAACTCATCACTCGTCTTGGAATAAAATATCACTGGCTTCACTTTGAATGTAGTGATTACGGTGGAGGGACTTTTACTGAATAACAGCATTTATTCTGATGCTTAACTGTCAACCCAGCCTGAGACTTAGAAGTGCAGCATTGTGAGCGGCAAGTCGTTCCCAGAGACGTAGAGACTCACGAGGAGCAGGAGGGGTAGACTAAAGTATACTGCAGGACAGACAGCAGGAATCAGCAATACCGTCTTTGTAATATAATCATCCTGTGATAGGAAGACCTGAATTTAAATACATGAATTTTAATACCTGAATTTTGTGAGGTTGAAAAATAATGAACATTGTATTTTTAAACAGCAATTTCAAGATTTTGGTCAATTATTTTTGAATTATATTAGCATTTAAAATGTACAACCACAATAAACTGCAGTGCCAATAATTTCAAGTGTTGTAAATGATGTAAGGTCAAATTCAGGTCAAATTACAATGCAGAAAAATTCTAACACTGTTACTGCAACAAGTTTTTTTTTATACACCCATACACACACACACACACACACACACACACACTTTATCATCTAATCATCTTTTTATCTTAGAAAAATATTTAAAGTCTGTCTTACTGAGACTTTCTGTTTGTTCTTTGTTTATGTAAATAGAAACAGAACAAAATTCTGAGCAAAGTGCAAAAATATCACCAACAGCTCCACCTACAGGTAAATGTGTTTTATAGCATCTTAACTCTCAGATTTTATAGCACTTATATGACTTTTTTTTATTTATTATTATTAAATTATTTGGAGAAACATCCTAGAAAATCTCTAAACCTGTTTCAATCCTGAAGCAATTAAAGACAAAAGACACCCTGCAGTACAAATATGTAGATTAATGTAGTTACAGAAGAACCTGCTGAATCCACCTCAAATCTCATATCAACTGTCACCAGTTCTAATCTCACACTTACATCCTCTATTTCAGAGACTGGACCTGATGTCTTCACCACAAATACCCCACCTGCTGCCTCCATCAGAAAGACCCCACCGGCTGTGTCCACCACAAATACCCCACCTGCTGCCTCCACCACAAATACCCCACCTGCTGCCTGCACCACAAATACCCCACCTGCTGCCTCCACCACAAATAACACACCTGCTGCCTCCACCACAAATAACCCACCTGCTGCCTCCACCACAAATAACCCACCTGCTGCCTCCACCACAAATAACCCACCTGCTGCCTCCACCACAAATACCCCACCTGCTGCCTCCACCACAAATACCCCACCTGCTGCCTCCACCACAAATAACCCACCTGCTGCCTCCACCACAAATAACCCACCTGCTGCCTCCACCACAAATACCCCACCTGCTGCCTCCACCACAAATAACACACCTGCTGGCTCCACCACAAACACCCCACCTGCTGCCTCCATCAGAAATCCCAGACGCACTGAGCCCATGTCAGAGAACAGTTACAGTAAGTTAAATATGACTGTAAATAATGAATCAGCAGTAGATAAACAGATGTAGAGAGAAGTACTGAGGAAAAACAAATCCATTTGAATGATGTAATGTTCATCAACTGTGTGTGTGTGTGTGTGTGTGTGTGTGTGTGTGTGTGTGTGTGTGTGTTAGTACATTTATGTGTTTGGGTATCTGTGCACTTCATACACACACCTGATCAACACTTTATCATCTAATCATCTTTTCCTCAGTAAATATCTAAAGTTTCTCTTTCTAAACTGTTCTGTTTATTGTTTCTTTATATAAATAAATACAGAACGAAATTCTAAACAAAGTGCAGAAACACCACCAACAGCTCCACCTTCAGGTAAGTGAGTTTTAAAACGTCTTAATGACCTCTAATGCTGTAATAAAATGTGTAAACCTTAAAGGTTCTTCAGGTGTGGATTTCAGGGAAAGATGTTTTCAAGTAAACAGGTTTCTATTAAAAATATTTCAGAAAGCTTCATTATGTGTTAAATCCTAAAGGAAGCCCAGAAGAACCTTTTTGTGTTTTATATATTTATAATAACAGTGAAGTAGTTGGTAGGTTTTATAGAATTAAACTGTAGTAGTTCCTCCATCTCTTCTCCTGAGACACAAAACCAGTAAGAGGTTCATTCTAGAAAATCTCTAACTGTGTTTCTATTAATGTTCTATAATGTGTGTGAGAGCAGAGGTCAGTCAGCAGGAATCATCTGAACAGCAGAATCCTGGAGCAGTGAAAGATCAAACACACTGTGCAGGTACAGATACACGAGTGTAGATTAATGGAGGTACAGAACAGCACCTGCTGCCTCCAGCTCACATCTCGTCCACACTATCAGCAGTTCTAATCTCACACTTACTGCCTATTAACGCTATTATCATCTATGTACAGCATATGCAGATCAACATCTCACAGGGCTGCGCGCGCGAATGCAGGGGGATGAGCTAATCAGCGTGAGAACGGCAGCGATCGCTCAACACTAACCGATAATAGAAGCGATCGGTCACTTCTCGTGTCCGCACACTGTAACCCGGTACAGACTCAACATCAGCCTCCTGCACTACACGAATGCCTCTTTGTGTTTATTCACTTTTTCGGACTTGATAAATTCATCTCTGTACTTTACTGTTATTTATTATTTCTCTAACAGATTTAGACCAAGTGAAAAAATACAAAGGTGAGAAATGAATTCAGTGTAACATTACTGTATTCCTGTAAGTGTGAAGTGTCAAATAATAAGAACAACAAAAATCTCATTTATTTCTGCAGTGAACATCAGCATCGACCCAGAAGGAAATCCAGAGTCTCTAATACACGAGGGAAATGCAGTGAAGAGCTCGGAGTGCTTTCACCCGAACAGTGATATTCCTGATAATGTTAAAATCTTCACTCTGTGTAAAGAGAAGTTTCAGTCTGGTCAACATTACTGGGAGGTGAAAGTGAGAAAGTCACAGGAAACAGTAAAACAGTCCTGGTTTGTTGGTGTAGCGAGTGATGAAGCTGAGAAAAAGTACAACGTCCGGTTTAAACCACAGGATGGGTTCTGGGTTCTCTGTTATGAAAGAGATAAAGGAGTTTATATCAGAGATCAAGAAGAACTGATTTCACTCCCAGACGTTAATAACGAGCTGACAGCAGTGGGAGTGTTTTTAGACTGTGATACACACACACTGTCATTTTATAATATTAACACACACACACACATCTACACTTTCACTAATGTGGACGTCAGAACATCACTGCGTCCTCTGATCAGCCCTGGAGTCAGAGACTCTCATCCTGTATGGATTATTTAGGAGAATAAAGATCAGATTTTTACATCACAGTTTACTGATGTGGTTTCTCACGGTTGTAAATGTGCATATTTTTTTATTATGACATCACTGTATTACAAAAATACATTTGTATTGTATCTGTACTGACATGTTGATAAAGCACTGAAGTTGAAGTTTTTGGTTAGTCCTGTAAGTACTGGAGAAATAGATACGTTTTGAGTCGTCGTTTAAAAATCGTCAAAGTCTCTGCTGTACAGACATCTAGAGGACGTTCGTTCCACCACCTAGGTGCCAGAACAGAAAAGAGTCTGGATGAATGCCGCCCTCGATCCCTGAGAGATGGTGGAACGAGGCGAGCAGTGCTGGATGATCGGAGGGAACGCCGCGCAGTGCGTGGTGTGATTAGAGCAGAGAGGTAAGTGGGTGCTGGGCTATTTTTAACTTTGTAGGCAAGCATCATTGTTTTGAGCGGAGGAGTGGGGTGGTGTGGGAGAACTTGGGAAGGTTGAAAACAAGACGTGCTGCTGCATTCTGGTTCAGTTGCAGAGGACGAGTTGTGGACAGAGGCAGGCCAGCCAGGAGTGAGTTGCAGTAGTCCAGTCTTGAAATAACAAGGGACTGAACAAGCACCTGAGTAGCCTGTGAAGAAAGAAATGGGCGGATTCTTCTGATATTGTAAAGAAGAAATCTACAAGAGCGAGTAAGGTTAGCGATGTGTGGGGAAAATGACAGATGATTGTCCACGGTTACCCCAAGATTGCGGGCAGTGGCTGAAGGAGTGATTTGATTGTTGTCCAGGGATATCACAAGATCTTGACCTGGGGATGAGTCACCAGGGATGAACAACAGTTTGGTTTTACTCAGATTGAGTTTCAGCTGATGAGCTGCCATCCAGGATGAGATGTCTGCCAGACATGTTGAGATCAGGGTGGAAACCTGAGTGTCAGAAGGAGGAAAGGAGAAAATAAGTTGAGTGTCATCTGCATAACAATGGTATGAAAATCCATGCGATGATATGACCTTACCAAGAGACTGGGTATAGAGGGAGAACATCAGGGGACCAAGTACCGAGCCCTGCGGGACACCAGTAGAGAGTCTACATGGGGCAGATGTAGATTCCATCCGTGTCACCTCATGAAGCAAACCATTGCCACGCTGTTCCACAAAGTCCAAGGCTTGTAAGAATAGATAATAGAATCTTGTGGTTCCCTGTGTCAAATACAGCTGACAGGTCCAGGAGAATCAGAACAGATGACAGATTAGCAGATCTAGCAGCATGGAGCTTCTCAGTGACTGACAGAAGGGCCGTCTCTGTGGAATGTCCCACTTTGAATCCAGATTGGTTGGGATCATTAAGGTTGTTCTGTGAGAGATAAAGAGACATTTAGTTATAAACAGTCCTTTCAAGAATTTTGGAAATAAAAGAGAGGAGCGATACCGGGCGATAGTTAACTTCTGATGGGTCCAGGCAGGGTTTCTTGAGGATGGGAATAACCGTTGCCTTCTTAAAAGCAGCAGGAACATGACCAGATGATATGGAATGGTTGATGATGGTTGTGGTGAAGGGAAGGACGTCTCGTTAGATGGCCTGAAGCATTGTGGAAGGGATTGGGTCTAAAGAACAGGTGGTTCTTGTTTAAATTAATGATGTCTGTAAGGACATCATTTTTAGACTGTGACAGTTTAGTTTTAGACTGTGACAGCTCTTGGGATGTTTGGGGAATAAAGGATCAGAAACAGGTTTGGTGAGACTAGTACTTTATTTCTAGACAGTTGTGTGAAAATGTTGCTTTTCAGCACACACACACTCATACACACACTTGCTCTTTGCTTGGTGTGTTAGCACAAAGGTCTCTCCTTTCTTTCCGCCAACACAATGAACAACAACACATACAGTCTCATGCAAAAGTTTAGGCACCCCTTGACAAATAACAGATTTTGGTGATTTTTTTAATTGAAAAGATGTTAACACTGTCTCTCTTGGAACTTGAAAAAACTGCACAATATTTGTTTTAGCAAACATTGATGCATAGTTACATTGATTAAAAATAAAAAATGTAAACATTATTATGGCAATATGGAGTTCCAGAGTCTCATATTATTTTTTTAACAAGGTTTCAGACCTTAATCAGCTCGTTAGATCTTTTGTTCTTTATTATGATAAATCATATTTTTGGAAATGTTTTAGCAGTTTGTTTTCTGATGATGGAATTTTATGGAAACGAGGAAGAAATGTTGAACACATACCCCGGAAACTGCAAAGTGAAATAAATTAATTAGAGAAATAAGAAATAAAATGGGGATTTCACTATTTTCACAGTTATGTACTATACAACAAAGAAAATCAAGGAATCTATATAAATAAAAGGAAGGTTTTGTCTGCACATTTATCATAACTCACTCTTTCAGTGATATCTTCACATCATACTTTGGAGGTCCAGAAACCAGTGTCTGTCTGTCTGTCTGTCTGTCCAGCCAGATTTTGTCACATCATCACACAAAACTGACTGGACAGAATGTAATGGAACTTTGCCAGTCCTTAGGTATTTGACTGCAGTTTAAGCTGCACCATAAATGAAATCCAAATGTTGAGAAGAAGAGAAGTTAGCAGTTATGAGCCAGATTATAACCTGAATGTTTTGACATTGTGTCAAACTGTAGGTGGGTCTTAAATCGAATGTGGGACAGAATTTAATAAAATATAAGCAAAATACCATAAGTGAAATAAAAATGTTAATTAAAACTGATGTTATATGGTGGATGTAGCTGCCCTTCGGTATCGATAAAGAACGGGACACAGAGTGCTTCTGACGGGTGCTTATCTCTCTTTTATTTCGCTCGTGCAGAGCGCCATTGAGCTTTAGTTGCGTAGCACCGTGAAACTACACAAAGAAACAATCAAATGAATATCATAAATAGAGTGCACATTTACAAAGAAACATAAAAAATAATTAACAATAAATTAATAAGGGCAGATTGAAACAACTTATTAACAAGTAGAGCTCACGACATACAAAACAAGCTCATATAACTTCGCAATAAAGTACAAAATGCAACACATATCAGTTTCACATACCTCGCTCCGCTTTACCAAAGGGTACTAAGTGCAAATTAAGCTGAACAAAAGCTGCATCAAGAAACTCAATTTTTCTCCATGTGCTTCGGGAGGAATATGAATCTTCGCGCTTCTCCCTGATTACTTGACTACTTTTCATTACGCGCCCCCCTTCACAACGTAATGCACGTAACATGTACAATGAATTTAAAGAGACACAACCATTTTGCGGTCATTTACACTCCCACCAATTGTGTTACGATGAATCAACAAAACAAACTGCAAATGAATCAGAACATGATTTTGAGCCTTATTATGACCACCTTTTAGTTTAATTAAATGTATGTAATAACTAGAAAGCATTTCAAAAATTATTTTGTCTGAGGTGAGGGGATCAACCAGGGCATTATTTACTCTTCTTCAAGAAGCACCACCAATTTCTGGATGGGCCTTTCGATGATTGTAGGTTTGGAAGGTTGATCATGTTTGCTGGTCAGTTTTCGTTGTCCTAATTTTATCTTAACTCGCCAAACAAATCCATCACTCTCTTTGACAGCTTCAATTACTCTGCCCAAATGCCATTGGCTTCTTGGCAGCATGTCCTCTTTGATGATTACGGTCATTTACTCTGACATTTCGCCGCGGAGAATTTTCGTCGCGTTGAAATGTTAAGAAGATATTCCCTCTTGCAACGACTCCAGAACTGCTCAACCAAATATTGAACTCTACGCAATCGCTTCGTAGCATACATGTCTTCTTTGACAAATTTTCCTGGAGGTGGAAGTGCAACATCAGACTTCATCAGTATTAAGTGGTTTGGGGTTAGAGGCTCGAGTGAATTTGGATCATTGATGCAATCTACCGTTAGTGGACGGCTATTAACTATAGCCATTGCCTCATAGAACAGCGTTCTTAGTGAAGCATCGTCAAGTCTTCCTGGACACTGAGCAAGTGTGGCATTGAGTACATTACGCACAGTTCGTATCTGACGCTCCCAGATGCCTCCAGCGTGACTTGCAGAAGGAGCATTAAAAACAAACTCGCATTGTTTCTCAGAGAGAAAGACTTCCAAAGCTCTGGTGTCAACCTGTTTCAGTGATTCTTTGAGCTCATTTCGGGCTCCCACAAAGTTAGTACCATGGTCGCAATAAAGCTTGCGTACTGCTCCTCTAAGGCTGATGAAGCTCCTTAACGCACTAATGAAGGCATCCGTGGCTATATCTTCAATCATTTCGATATGAACTGCCCGAGATGATAGACAAGTAAATATTAGGCCATATCTTTTGTACTCCTTGCGAGCTATCTTTATGACAAATGGTCCAAAACAGTCAATTCCGCAGAATGTGAAGGGAGCAGATACTTCAACGCGCTCTACAGGAAGTTCTGCCATTCGTTGTTCCTCTGTCGGCCATCTAAGTTTCCGGCATTGCACACACTTATGTATCAGCTTAGCGACTGACTTGCTGCCTCCAATGATCCAAAATCCATTCGTTCTAAGCTACATTTGAGTTTGATTACGGCCCTGATGACAAATCTTGGCATGGTAATATGACAAAATTAGTCTGGTGATGCAATTGTCCTTTGGGATAATCACAGGATGTTTCAGCTCTTGACTGAGTGATGACTTTTTCAATCTTCCACCTACACGAAGAAGGCCTTTGTCCAATATGGGATCTAGGTGGTACAATGCACTAGAACTTGGAAGAATGTTGTCTTTCTCAAATCAGTTTTATCTCTTTGGGAAACGCTTCATGCTGAATAAGCTTGATCACCACCTCAGCGGCTTTCTGGCGCTCTTCCACAGTCACATGATCATTGGGATGTTTCTGTTTTGACCCTAGTATTTTTATTCTTGTAATAACCTTCAGAAGAGTTGACCAAGAAGAAAATCACTTGAGACGACTGAGAACACCTGTGGTGGCACTGACTGTAGTCACAAATGTCTGGACTGATTTAACTTCTGGGTCACCAACAAACAGTTTGGCAGAGTTGTACGGTGTTGGACTTACTTCCGATTCCCACAGAAATTTGGGTCCTGAGAACCAGATCGATGAAGGGATGTCAGAGGCATGAAGCCCTCTTGAGGCATGATCAGCCGGATTTTCTGCTGTATTAACGTAAAACCATTGATTCAGATCAGTGATGTCCCTTATCAGCTGCACACGGTTAGCAACGAATACATGAAACCTTCGTGCTTCGTTATTTATGTAAGCTAAAACGACCTGTGAATCTGACCAGAAGAATTCTTGATCAATCTTCATTTCAAGCTCCGTTTTCATCACGACACTCATCTTTGCAGATAAAACAGCTGCGGCAAGTTCCAATCTAGGTATACTTGTGATTTTTTTAGGTGCAACTCTGGCCTTTGCCATCACCAAACAGCAATGCACTTTACTCTTGTTATTTTTGAAACGGAGATAAGAGCAAGCTTCATATCCAGCATGACTTGCGTCAGAGAAATGGTGTAGCTCCATCCTAATGATTTCATTGAAAGTATTTGGGTGATAACATCTTGGTATGGTGACTTCTTTAAGCTTCTGAAAATAATTTTTAAAGTCCTTCCACCTTGAACATAACTCATCTAAAAGATGATCGTCCCATTCTATGCCTCCTCGGCACAGTTCTTGTAGGATGCTATTTCCTTGTAAAATGAATGGTGCAACGAATCCAACAGGGTCATACAGGGAGGCATTGACAGACAAGATACCACGACGAGTTGATGGCTGGTCTTTAAGGTTGATGTTGAAGCTAAAGGCGTCATCCTTTGTTGACCACTGAATACCAAGTGCACGTCCTGTTGGTGCTATCTCAAGGTGCAAGTCAATGGGCTTAGATGTGATATCCCTTTCTGATGGGTCTATACAACAAAGAGCATCTTCCTTATTGGAGTTGAATTTATGAAGTCGCAAGCCTCCATGTTTACACAGCATTTGAGCATCAAGGATCAGTTCTTTGGCTTCGTTGACTGAATGAACACTGGTTAACCCGTCGTCGACATAAAAGTTCCTTTCAACAAACTCTGATGCTGAAGGGCGGGTGAATTTGTGCTGCTGTGCCAGGTACATCAGAGTGAAATTTGCACACCCAGGAGACGATGTAGCGCCGTAGAGATGGACAGCCATGCGATAATCTTGAGGCTCCTTTTCCAAGTCTCCACCCTCCCACCATAGAAACCTTAGATAGTTGCGATCATCAGAAGGGACAAAGAACTGATGGAACATCTTTTCTATGTCACAAGTGACTGCAACAAGTTCCTTCTTAAAGCGGCATAGTACTCCCACTAATGAGTTAATCAGATCAGGCCCGGTCAAAAGTGTATAATTTAGAGATATAACACACAAAACTTGGCTGAACAGTCGAAAACGACCCTGAGTTTATCTGGTTTCTGAGGGTGGTACACCCCATGGTGTGGGATGTACCATACAGTTTCTCCTTCAGATATCACTGGAGCTGGTTCAGCTTCACCTTTGTTAAGTATCTCATCCATGAACGCCTTGTAGTGATCACAGTATTGCTTGTTAGACTTGAGCCTTTTCTTTAAATGCTGCAAGCGAGCAATTGCTAATCTCCTGTTATTAGGCAGTGAGGGTCGGCCACTACGCTTGAAAGGAAGAGGAAGTTCATAATGTCCATTATCCATCTGTTTGATATTAGCACTAAGATGATGAATGAAATAAACATCCCCTTGGGACACACTTTTATCCTCATATCCTTTCTCATTGAAATCTGACTCTAGAATCTTCAAGACATTATTGGGTGATGGGACAGGTATTTCTTTGACTGCAATTCTATGGACGTAACTCTGATTTCCCTGCCTGTCTAGGTGTGGATTGGAGAGGCCTATAATACTCCAGCCAAGCTCA
Source organism: Clarias magur (assembly GCA_013621035.1). Lineage (NCBI taxonomy): Eukaryota > Metazoa > Chordata > Actinopteri > Siluriformes > Clariidae > Clarias > Clarias magur. Next base: position 23,735 of record QNUK01001457.1, on the reverse strand, counting down.
GTTCTTTGGGCAAATGGTTAATTTTCACTACCTATTATGACTTCAAGCGGAGCTAGAGCGGATGGGCAGTCATAACCGATTAACAGTCCAACTTCACAGTTCTGAAGTGGTGGTAACTGATTGGCCAGATGTTTGAGGTGCGACCACTGCAGTGCTGTTCTCTTGGTTGGAATATAGGACTTGTTAACAGGAATGAAGTCTCTAGCATATGCTTGCTGTAGTTGAATAGAGCTTGTTGCCTGAAGTCCTCTAATTTGAAGGCCACGAACCCTTTTACTTGCAGTGATGATGTCCACAGCTGTCATGGTCTCAGTCTAAGTTGCACTGGTTGAGTGGCTGCATTTAATTCTTCAAGAAGATCTTCCAAAATGAATGTTGAGTCACTCTGTGTGTCCAGTAGAGCATAAGTGAGTACTTCTCTTTGTGGCTCTTCCACTGTAGAAACGAGGACTGGCACAATGCTGGAAGTAGCAGAAGAGCTTTGTGAGAGTACATGGGCCGTAACTTTGTGAACTTCCTGACTTGCTTGGACTTCTGTAGAAGTTTTCTGTAATGCTTTCAAATGCAACTTTTCTCTTTCTTCATGCAAGCAAGTATGGCGATTTCGGCCACACGTTCCACATTTATGTCGTCTTTTGCAGTCTCTCACAATATGTCCCTTCCTGAGACACCCAAAACAGAGGTGATTTTCCTGAATGAAAGACTTCTTGTCTTCGATAGTTCTTTTTGCAAATGTAGGACATTGGGTAATGCTGTGTTTTTCATCTTTACAGACAAAGCATGATACCTTTGACTTGCTGGTTGTTTCAACCCCTTTAGAGGCAAAATCCTTCACTTCAGACTTTGTACTGAGAGCTTTAGCTCGCTTGGGAAACTTTATCAGAATTTTTCAGATTCATGAAGAGTTGGGAAGTGATGGGGTTACATGCTATTCTGGTTTCCTTCTGCATAAATTCTGCAAAGCATTTGAAACTTGGATAGTCACCTGATTCATCCAGCTCTTCCACTACAATTCGATTCCACTTGCGGACAATCCATTCAGGAAGTTTCTTTAATAACTTGTGGTTTTCTTCACAGTCATTTAATATGGTAAGTCCTTTAACATGAGGAATCACCTCAACACATCCATGTAGGAAGTCTGTGAAGTCTCATAGAATAAGAGGATCATTTGCTCTGATTTTGGGCCATCTCATTAACTTGTCTCAAAAAGCCTTCTGCAGTACAAATGAATTCCCATACCTGTCTAGTAAAACCTTCCATGCTCCTTGGTATGCGTCCTCTGAATTCCTGTAGAAATATCCTTCCACCGCTTTGCGAGCTTCTCCAGCGAGGTAGTTCTTAAGGTAGAACATCTTTTCACCAGGTGGGAGGGGCTTTCGATCAATAAGGGCCATGAATGACATCTTCCAATCTATAAATTTAAAAAAATCGCCAGCAAAGATAGTGGGTTCAGGAACAGGTAGTCGATGTGTACTTAGTGAGTCTGCTATGGATTGAGCTAGAGCAACATTTTCCTGAGATGGCTGTAATTCATGCTCTTCGAAGAATGTCTGCTGAGGTAGAAATGATTCAGCTTCTGGGACTAACTGAAATGTAGGCTCTGTCCTCTGACAACCAACGTGAGTCCTAGGGTCTATTTCTTCATCACCACATTTAATGATACCTTCAAGATTGTTGTACACTTGGACATGAGCTGCCGCTACTTTTACTTCGTTGTCTACTTGCAACTGCTGCAATCGTTTTCTCTCCTCTTCTAGCTTTAGGTGCATTTCCATCTCCTTTTGCTTTATTTCTGCAAGCATTTTAGCTTCACAACACTTCCAATCACTCTCCATCTTATTAAGCTGATCATCACTCTCCATCATCTTGCTGATCATGGATTCCTTGCATAGCTTTAGCTTGCTCTCGTTTGGCTGCAAGTTCTGCATCTGCATCAGCTCGTTTACTTGAGATGCTGGAAGAGGTCTTTGATTGTCTGCTTGATCCCAGCGATGACTCTGAAATGATTGTGTTTGTTTGTGTGCATCCAAAGATAGATTCATACTCGTCCTTATTTAGAACTCGTCTCACTCTTTCCTTCACAAGCTCTTCATTGTAATCTTCATCTATTGTTTCAAGCCGTTTACTTACAAGATCACTGATCTCACCAGATAGTGCGGCACAAGCATCCATTCATTTGACAATGTCAGGAGAAGTGGCATGATTACGCAGTATTGGTTCATAATGATGATAAACTGAATTATGTCGGCTTTGAATGTCATCTTGTATTTTTTCAAGATTCTCACGTGAACAGAAACATTTCAATCTTGATCTAGTCTCCTTTGTGCTCTCCTTCCAACTGTTATAAGCTTTATAAAAAGCCTTGTCTTGTTTCTTGGCTTCCTGTTCGCGCATCTCTAGACCCTTTTCTGTAAAGCTTCTTTCGCGTGAGCTTGATCTGATCTGTTGCACAGATGGATTGCTTATTTCTTCTGCTCTCAGCGACATCTCATTTGCTTGCTCAGTTGCTTGTGCCACAACATCCTTTTCCATAGACTCTTCTTCATTCACAACTTCCATAATCAGGGAAGAACTTCAGCAGTAAATGATACTAGAGGTCTGGTGAAAGTGGTAAGTAAACACTCAAAGGATGTTTGCAAACAGGATGAATGCACAACGATGTACGTATTGTATGTGTATTGTATTGTATTGTGTGTATATACAAAGTTCAAAGTCTAGTTTGTAACGTAAAGCTCAAATTTTAGTCAAAATATGATTTTTTTTTTAAACTGTGAAATAGATGTATAGCATCAATTATTCCCTTCGAGTCCTTTGCAATTTTAGCCTTTCATTTTAAATGTCCATGAAATGTTTTCTATTCCTTTTGAGTAATTCAACTTACAATGTTCAGGTTGACTTGATGCAGCTTATGTAGAAATATGAGCGTTGTAAACTCTCTTGGTACTCAAAGTCTCACTCTGCATCTGCTACGTAAAACGACAGAACACCGTCACCTTCCGACCTCGGCGATGACGACACGAACCCCAGCTGCTTGCTCCCGCAGAAATGGCCGTGCTGTTGCGTCTGCGTTATCGCGAAGAAGACGGTCGCGATGAAATAGGTGAACAGTATGGTTCCTTTAAGCGTCGAGTTTCACTGTAGCTGCCCTTCGGTATCGATAAAAAACGGGACACAGAGTGCTTCTGACGGGTGCTTATCTCTCTTTTATTTCGCTCGTGCAGAGCGCCATTGAGCTTTAGTTGCGTAGCACCGTGAAACTACACAAAGAAACAATAATCAAATGAATATCATAAATAGAGTGCACATTTACAAAGAAACATAAAAAATAATTAACAATAAATTAATAAGGACAGATTGAAACAACTTAACAAGTAGAGCTCACGACATACAAAACAAGCTCATATAACTTCGCAATAAAGTACAAAATGCAACACATATCAGTTTCACATACCTCGCACCGCTTTACCAAAGGGTACTAAGTGCAAATTAAGCTGAACAAAAGCTGCATTCATCAAGAAACTCAATTTTTCTCCATGTGCTTCGGAGGAATATGAATCTTCGCGCTTCTCCCTGATTACTTGACTACTTCTCATTAGCGCCCCCCTTCACAACGTAATGCACGTAACATGTACAATTAATTTAAAGAGACACAACCATTTTGCGGTCATTTACAGTGGATTTAATAATCTACTGTAAAATAATCTACTAATGCGCTACTGTCTCAATGTAAACAAACACCTGCACCAATAGATATTAATGAGAATGTCATTTCTGTCTATTAATAAGTGAGACAGAGAGTTCTGCTGTACAGAGAGACACACAGACATGGACGTGGACTTCAACCTCAGATAATAATAATAATAATAATCATAATAATAATAATAATATCACTGATTACATTAAAGATCAGCATATTATTATTAGATTTAACATTTTAACTCTTTACTTACACTAGTTTCATCTAAAAATGTGTGGAGACTGTAAATCTGTATACTCTGATGGAGAGAGCATGTAAGGTAAGTGATTAGTGAGTGAAAAAGTGATAAATATCATGAGATGCCTTGCAGAGAAAGAGTGGGGAGTCTCTGAAGTATACACACACACATACATACACACACACACACACACACACACACACACACACACACAAACTTGCTCCACCAGTCTCTATATTCCTTTTCAGGTATTTAAAAAACACACACCCACAGAGAGAGAGAGAGTTGAAAGACAATTCACAGCTGAAAACAAAAGTAAAAGGTCTCTGTGTCTCCGCGGCTGTTGGTGATCCACAGGAGTTTACGGATCTTTACAGATTTAACTTTACAGATTCAGTTCTTCCTGGTTCATGTGAAGCTTTCTGAACACACATTGTTCCGTACTGCCATGATTACAGGTAAGAGAATGCTTCAGTGCTGTTTTCGATAGAAAAGGCAGATCCACGCAGATCCAGACAGGGAGTGTTGGACTTTTCGGGGTTTTACGATAATCAATGGCCTGGAACAGAACTATGGAATAAAATCACTGTCAAAAATAATTGTGCGTAAAAAAAGATTTGTGTGTAATTCTGTGTTTTGTCCGAGTTTAATTCCAAAATCTACAGCGTCGACAGATTACAGATATGATATTTAGTGTGTTTGTTACAGTACAACTCTGAAATATACGAATCTGACCGTTTACAGACACAAAACCTGTTTTTACAACTCCGCCTCCTCTTCCTTCGGAACGAATCGTAACGCCTGTGCATGTGGCCTTGATGACGTATTTTTGACAGCGGTTTAACACACTACATTCATGGGTGTAACAGAGGAGATGTAAAAACAAGTTTTTATGTCTGTAAACGCTCAGAGTTGTACTGTAACAAACTAAATATCGTATGTGTAATCTGTCGTGGTTGTAGATTTTGAAATCCAACTCGGAAAAAACACAGAATTACACACAAATCTTTTTTTTTTTTTTTACGACAGTGATTTTATTCCATACACACCTGTATATATTTATCTAAATAGAAACAGAACAAAATTCTGAACAAAGTGCAAAAATACCACCAACAGCTCCACCTACAGGTAAATGTGTTTTATAGCAGCTTAACTCTCAAAAGATTTTATACAGTAGCACGTATTTAACTTTTTTATTTTTTATTATTAAGTTATTTGGAAAAACTTCCTAGAAAATCTCTAAATCTGTTTCAATCCTGAAGCAATTAAAGACAAAAGACACCCTGCAGTACAAATATGTAGATTAATGTAGTTACAGAAGAACCTGCTGAATCCACCTCAAATCTCATATCAACTGTCACCAGTTCTAATCTCACACTTGTGTGTCTGGTTAATTTTTCCGATGAGGCAGTGTTTCCATTTCCGTTTCTGTGTGTGTGTGTGTGTGAGAGAGAGAAACTCATCCTATACAAATAAGAGAGGAGGAAGGGTTACTGTGTAAGACGAGAAGAGGGAGAGGGTGTCACACAAATACACACACACACACACACACACACACAGTGAATTTACATAAATAATATCAGAGGTCCAGTGGATTCTTTCACACATACACTGTGTTTCCTTCTTCTTCTCTTTACAGCTCTACCACTGAGATGGGTTTTACTGTTTCTACTTCCATCTCTCAGCCATCAGGCTTCTTCTGGTCTGTCTCATTATTCATTACCTTCAACATTATCAGTATCAGATACCAACCTTCAGTCTGTTAATTGTCAGATCATAATCATTGATTTCTCCTCCAGAAATATTTTCAGTGAAGGTTGAGTCTCCAGTCTCAGGTCTCCTTGGTTCCTCTGTGTCTCTGCACTGTGCCGTCACCAACAACATGGATGTTCGACATGAGGAAGTGCGCTGGTACCGTCCCAAAATGTACGACACCCCAATACTCCTCTATGAAAATAAACAGATCCAGAAGAGTCGTGTAGATGTTCAGTACCAGGGCAGAGTGTTCCTGTTAGGAGATCTGGAGAAAGGAGACGTCTCTGTGAAACTGGAGAACCTGACGCTAGCAGATAGAGGAGATTATGTGTGTCATGTGAGCACTGATAACTGGTATGACAAGGCCACAGTGACCCTCAGACTGAGAGGTAACACTTAGTGCATCAATTAACTTTAGAGATGAAAAGTTCATGGTGGATCTGTCTGTTTAATTCTCTCTCTCTCTCTCTCTCTCTCTCTCAGTGATGGGATCCACTCCTGTTCTCTCCATACGTGAAGCAGGAGGAGGGCAGGTGAATGTTAGCTGTCAGTCACATGGTTGGCTTCCTGAGCCGTCAATCACCTGGACAGATAAAGATGGCAGAGATCTGAAACATCTCAGTAACGACAAGTTCACCCACAGTAAGATCTACTCATCTACACTTACATGAAATATTCTACAAACAGAAATAAACCCCTTTTTATTATCCTCAGACTCTGTAGGGACTGTAGATGTGAGCTCGTGGCTGATTGTGTCTCCCTCTGAGTCTGAGTGGATCTCCTGCTCTGTGGGTTTGTCTGATCAGGAGAGACAAGAAGGCAGAATAATATTACACGTCCCTGCACGTGACACAGGTCATTATTACTGAAATAAATCATTTACATATGTAAGGGTGTGTGTACATGGTGGAACTGAAGAAAAGACTGCTGATTATTTTTGTTGATGTCTATGTGTGCAGAGTCGTTGACTGGATACATCATCATCATTCCTGTTCTTCTGGTGCTGTGTGTCGTCGGAATTGCAGTGTATTGTGTGCTGCGTAAAAAAGGTGGGATACAAAAGATGACTTAATAATATATGATTCAGGAGGAGGAACATAGAAATCCAACCAAAGAGTTTCTGATAGACAGACACATGCATGTAGATGAGAACAGTAGTAAGTAACTGCACACGGTCCTGACTGTACAGGAAGTCTTGTAAAACTGCAACTCTACAGTCTGGAGCAGGTGTTTCTCAGATATTTCTCAGGTGTTTGTCAGATGTTTATCAGGTGTTTATCAGATATTTCTCAGGTGTTTATCAGGTGTTTCTCAGGTCTTTGTGCTGTCTAATCCAGGAGAGTTTTCTCTCTGCTGTAGGTCTGATTCTCTGCAGGAGAAAAGGGACAGAAAGTACAGGAGGTAGGTGCTGGGGTAAAATTCACTGCATTAATCAAATCCAGCTAAATGAGTGATAATAACAGAAGATTTATTTACATATAAAACAGCAGGAACTCAGTCAGAAACTGAACCTCTGAATAAAATCCGTGTGGAGAATCAGGATCAGACTGAAGCTCCATCTACAGGTACAGTTCCTCACGCTGTGTTGTAGGTCACGTCTCCTCATCTGTACACTTCATACACTATGGAAGTATAACAGTGGTGACATTCCTCAATGCTGAAGTACATAAACTGGACAAAAACTTGTAGCAATAAAAATGTTTGAATTCTTCTGCGTTGTAATTTGACCTGAATGAAAAAAAAATCCTTACAGAATTCACAGTGCTTAGTTTACAATTTATTTAAACGTTATATACAATTATTGTGGTTATAGATTTGACAAATGAAATTTTAATTCGATGCAAAAATATTAACGTTACAAAATTGGGGGATGGGGGTAGCTCAATAGTTGCTGAGTACTGCAGTCCGTTCCAGAGTTTACTTTAGTCACAGGCTGGGTTGTCAGTTCAGCGTCAGAATAAATGCTGTTATGCACTAAAACTCCCCCCTGCCTATGTGTAAATTTGTGCATTTTATGTAAGACCATCACTTTTAACGTACAGTAAGTCTCTGAATTCTTTTTAATAGCGTTGTTATGCTGTTGCTAACCAGTGATGAATAAAGTACTTCTGACCATTAATGCGACTTGTGGCGCCGCATGGTTTTGCTGATGGCTTTGTAGTCTGGTTGATACGTGGTGAGGTTAATCTTCATGCAGGCGTTGAGACTTCCATCTGTTAAACGTGATGGTAGGTTGGTCTTAATATTCTTTAGATGTGAGAAAGACTGCTCACATGCATACGTAGAGCCAAACATCATCAGTACAGCCATACTCACATGCTGCAGTGTGTGACGGGAAGCGCGTTCCAAGTTTTGACAATCAGCTGGTTTGCGTGTTGAATTTTTTTCATTTCTCCCCACTTGTGTTTGCTCGCCAACTCTGCTTGCTGTCGTGCAAGTCTTTCCAAATCTTCATTCAGTGACTTGAATTTATTCACCCACATGTCTGAGGCATTCAGGTCAGCAGCTTGTAGCTCAAAATCTCTGACGAAGACACCGGGGATGTAACTCAGGTCAGCACTGTCCACTGCGCTTTGCAAAAAATAGGTATTTTGTTTAAAATTAAACCGGTGTCTTGAAAACCCAGATGACGGATTAAATTACCATTAATAAAGTACCATTAAATATTTTGAACTGAGTTTTCTTTGCTTTAGGAGCCTCTGAAAGGCCAATATATTGTATTCGCAGTATTTTAATAGTTAATAATATCACAAGGTTGTGAGATATTGTTATAGCATAACTATGTCGGATATTATAGAATTAAAACAAGAGCTGTTGCTTATGTTGGGAAGTGTTGCTTTGAGGTTGTTACCATTTAAGAGAAGTGATGGGAGATCACATGACCATCTGAAATGTTGGTAAAGCAGTTTTATACAATGTTATTGTATTAAGTGATGAATTGACCAAACATCTTTTTTAAGCCAATCAATAATGCACAGAGATTTATATATAAATAGAATAGATCTATTGTTCCACATCGAGGTTTGGTGTGGAGTGAAGTTATGATTGTATAATAATTTCCAATATAATAAAACCTGTTGGTGAAATGTAGATAAATTAATCGGTAGTTTGGAAACAGTGAAATCGCATCTTAATAGGAAATCAATTCCACACAATTTTTTTAATAAACCTCTAGGAACAGAAAAAATAAAAGCTATTTTAATTTGTTACAAAATATTTTAGCCATTTAATTTTTAACATACACTTTATACAAGAAATGTCAAAGGACTCTAATTCCACTCTAACTCTAATACCACCGCTTTCATAATCTGGTACAAGTTGTACTTTCCTAATATAATACACACATTATTTCCATACGAAGTAGAAACTGATCTGGTTGATGGTTTTAGTGGCTCTATTAGGAATAGAAAGAAAGATGGTGGATAAATGCATCTAGACAGATTTTCCAGTTTAGTTAAATAAATCCTTCCAAAAATGTATTAATCTCTTTCCAGTCATACCTCAAGTCTATTTTTGCACTCATTCCATCTCTCCCAGACATTTAGTTTTTTTCATCCTGATCTCATCTTTAGACATGTGTAAGCCTACATACTTCACATTGGATTTAACTTCAATATTATACACAGTTTTAAGATAACATTCATGAACGTTATTTATTCTTTGTTTTGATCCGTCTGTATATGGAGTCAGACAGACGTCTGCGGTACTCCGGTGTCACTCACTCAGTCCAAGCTGCTTCATCTCTTCATGAATTTATTCCTGCTCGCTTTTACAGAAATTTCCTACAGAACTTGAAGAAATGAGTCCCGTCTTGCTACAGATGGTGACTGTACATTACAAAGCGCAGGGGAAGAAAACTAATCACTCGTGTTTGAATAAAATATCACTGGCTTCACTTTGAATGTAGTGATTACGGTGGAGGGAGTTTTAGTGAATCACAGCATTTATTCTGACGATTAACTGTCAACCCAGCCTGAGACTTAGAAGTGCAGCATTGTGAGCGGCAAGTCGTTCCCAGAGACGTAGAGACTCACGAGAAGCAGGAGGGGTAGACTAAAGTATACTGCAGGACAGACAGCAGGAATCAGCAATACCGTCTTTGTAATATAATCATCCTGTGATAGGAAGACCTGAATTTAAATACCTGAATTTTAATACCTGAATTTTAATACCTGAATTTTGTGAGGTTGAAAAATAATGAAGATTGTATTTTTAAACAGCAATCTCAATATTTTGATGAATTATTTTTGAATTACATTCGCATTTAAAATGTACAACCACAATAAACTGCAGTGCCAATAATTTCAAGTGTTGTAAATTATGTCAGGATTTTTTTCCATTCAGGTCAAATTACAATGCAGAAAAATTCTAACACTGTTACTGCAACAAGTTTTGGTCCAGTTCATGTAACTCAACAAGATATTTTGCTTTGAGGAATGTTGGCACTGTTATACTTCCATACACACACATTTGTTCTTTGTTTATGTATATAGAAACAGAACATTCTAAACAAAGTGCAAAAATACCACCAACAGCTCCACCTACAGGTAAATGTGTTTTATAGCAGCTTAACTCTCAAAAGACTTTATAGCACTTATTTTACTTTTTTAATTATTATTAAATTATTTGGAGAAACATCCTAGAAAACCTTTTCAATCCTGAAACAATTAAAGACAAAAGACACCCTGCAGTACAAATATGTAGATTAATGGAGTTACAGAAGAACCTGCTGAATCCACCTCAAATCTCATATCAGCCGTCACCAGTTCTAATCTCACACTTACATCCTCTATTTCAGAGACTGGACCTGATGTCTTCACCACAAATACCCCACCTGCTGTGTTCATCAGAAATGCCCCACCTGTTGCCTCCATGAGAAAGACCCCACCTGCTGCCTCCACCACAAATGCCCCACCTGCTGTCTTCATCAGAAATGCCCCACCTGTTGCCTCCATGAGAAAGACCCCACCTGCTGCCTGCACCACAAATAACACACCTGCTGCCTCCACCACAAATACCCCACCTGCTGTCTTCATCAGAAACACCCCACCTACTGCCTCCATGAGAAATCCCAGACGCACTGAGCCCATGTCAGAGAACAGTTACAGTAAGTTAAATATGACTGTAAATAATGGATCAGCAGTAGATAAACAGATGTAGAGAGAAGTACTGAGGAAAAACAACAACAGTGCCACGTAAATAACACACACACACTATATAACATCACTATGTTTCTATATAAAGTAGGCGCTTATGCTCTAAATGTCCACCAGAGGGCAGTATCGACACATAAATCGCTACCGGCAATAACAGTCACGGCACATCGCGCACGCGCACAATAACCAAGTGAAAACGCTATTATCATCTATGTACAGCATATGCAGATCAACATCTCACAGGGCTGCGCGCGCGAATGCAGGGGGATGAGCTAATCAGCGTGAGAACAGCAGCGATCGCTCAACACTAACCGATAATAGAAGCGATCGGTCACTTCTCGTGTCCGCACACTGTAACCCGGTACAGACTCAACATCAGCCTCCTGCACTACACGAATGCCTCTTTGTGTTTATTCACTTTTTCGGACTTGATAAATTCATCTCTGTACTTTACTGTTATTTATTATTTCTCTAACAGATTTAGACCAAGTGAAAAAATACAAAGGTGAGAAATGAATTCAGTGTAACATTACTGTATTCCTGTAAGTGTGAAGTGTCAAATAATAAGAACAACAAAAATCTCATTTATTTCTGCAGTGAACATCAGCATCGACCCAGAAGGAAATCCAGAGTCTCTAATACACGAGGGAAATGCAGTGAAGAGCTCGGAGTGCTTTCACCCGAACAGTGATATTCCTGATCATGTTAAAATCTTCACTCTGTGTAAAGAGAAGTTTCAGTCTGGTCAACATTACTGGGAGGTGAAAGTGAAAAAGTCACAGGAAACAGTAAAACTCTCCTGGTATGTTGGTGTAGCGAGTGATGAAGCTGAGAAAAAGTACAACGTCCGGTTTAAACCACAGGATGGGTTCTGGGTTCTCTGTTATGAAAGAGATAAAGGAGTTTATATCAGAGATCAAGAAGAACTGATTTCACTCCCAGACGTTAATAACGAGCTGACAGCAGTGGGAGTGTTTTTAGACTGTGATACACACACACTGTCATTTTATAACATTAACACACACACACACATCTACACTTTCACTAATGTGGACGTCAGAACATCACTGCGTCCTCTGATCAGCCCTGGAGTCAGAGACTCTCATCCTGTATGGATTATTTAGGAGAATAAAGATCAGATTTTTACATCACAGTTTACTGATGTGGTTTCTCACGGTTTAAATGTGCATATTTTTTATTATGACATCACTGTATTACAAAAATACATTTGTATTGTATCTGTACTGACATGTTGATAAAGCATTGAAGTTGAACCTGAACTATTTTACTAACAGTGCTCTGTTTTCCTTCGTTAAACTTTAAGAACTATTTAATTAAAATGTGAATAGTTACATACTGTAACTAGTGACATTGCTGTAATCTTTTGTTTAAATTAATGATGTCTGTAAAGAGAATATTGGAACGTCAAACACTTTAACACAACCTGCAGCAGTTCATCAGGATTATTGAGATATATTTCAGTAGTTTTACAGCAAAATGAGATCAAAACAGTTTTAGACTGTGACAGCTCTTGGGATGTTTGGGGAATAAAGGATCAGAAACAGGTTTGGTGAGACTAGTACTTTTATTCTAGACAGTTGTGTGAAAATATTGCTTTTCAGCACACACACACTCTCGTACACTTACTCTTTGCTTGGTGTGTTAGCACAAAGGTTTCTCCTTTCTTTCCACCAACACAATGAATAACAACTCAGATTTTGGTGATTTTTTTAATTGAAAAGATGTTAACACTGTCTCTCTTGGAACTTGAAAAAATGCACAATATTTTTTAGCAAACATTGATGCATAGTTTCTTCTTATGCTATACATTGATAAAAAAATAAAAAATGTAAACTTTATTATGGCAATATGGAGTTCCAGAGTCTCATATTTTTTTACAAGGTTTCAGAACTTAATCAGCTCTGTTCTTAATTATGATAAATCATATTTTTGGAAATATTTCATCAGCTTGTTTTCCGATGATGGAATTTTATGGAAACGAGGAAGAAATGTTGAACACATAACCTGGAAACTGCAAAGTGGAATAAATTAATTAGAGAAATAAGAAATAAAATGGGGATTTCACTTTTTCACAGTTATGTACTAAACAACAAAGAAAATCAAGGAATCTATATAAATAAAAGGTTTCTGTACATTGGTCATAACTCACTCTTTCAATGATATCTTCGCATTTCATACTTTGGATGTCCAGAAACCAGTCTCAAAAAATTTCCTGTCTGCCAGATTTTGTCACATCATCACACAAAACTGGCTGGACAGAATGTAATGGAACTTTGCCAGTCCTTAGATATTTGACTGCAGTTTAACCCTTAGGAGTCTGAGGGTGTTTTTGGGGCCCTGAAGAAGTTCTGCTATGTCCTGACATTTGTATATTTTTCAGTTACTTATAAACATATACATGTCTAAAGGCTAACTACACTGTATTCAGCACAAACTGGGCTACAGTAATATGTGAGCAGCATGTATGTACAAGTTTGTATTCTGGAGAAAACAGTTATGCATGATTATCGAAAACAAAAAAAATATCACTGAAATAAGTAAAAAAAAAAAAAAACCACTCATAACATTTGTTTATATTATTATATTTTCTGTTGTTACCTGGATCTTGTAGTCTAGAGTTTTTACTTCAAAATGATGTGATAATCATCTTGATCACTCATTCACAGAAAACAATATATTCATTTACATTTTCTAAGACACTTTTTGTTTTGGAAAGGCCGCATGCGAGGAGTCGTGAATGATCATGAATAATGCTCTTCACACCAGAGAAGATAAAGACCCGAATAATAATTTGCATAATGAGCCTTTCAGTCAGGTATGTGACACAGGGAAATGCTAAAAGAAAATAATTTCAGGACAAAATCATATACATTTTTTTGTTTGTAGTTTATTTAGAATATAGTTAACTGACCGGCAGAATAACTCACTCTTACAACCTATACATACACACGTGGACAAAATTGTTGGTACCCTTCGGTCAATGAAAGAAAAACTCACAATGGTCACAGAAATAACTTTAATCTGACAAAAGTAATAATAAATAAGAATTCTATGAATGTTAACCAATGAAAGTCAGACATTGCTTTTCAACCATGCTTCAACGGAATTATATATAAAAAATTTTTTTAAAAAAAACTCATGGAATAGCCTGGACAAAAATTATGGTACCCCTAACTTAATAGCTTGCTGCACAACCTTTTGAGGCAATCACTGCAATCAAACGATTCCTGTAACTGTCAGTGAGACTTCTGCGCCTCTCTGCAGGTATTTCGGCCCACTCCTCATGAGCAAGCTGCTCCAGTTGTTTCCGGTTTGAAGGGTGCCTTTTCCAGACAGCATGTTTCAGCTCCTTCCAAAGATGCTCAATAGGATTGAGGTCAGGGCTCATAGAAGGCCACTTTAGAATAGTCCAATTTTTTCCTCTTAGCCATTCTTGGGTGTTTTTAGCTGTGTGTTTTGGGTCATTGTCCTGTTGCAAGACCCATGACCTGCGACTGAGACCCAGCTTTCTGACACTGGCCAGCACATTTCTCTCTAGAATCCCTTGATAGTCTTGAGATTTCATTGTACCCTGCACAGATTCAAGACACCCTGTGCCAGATGCAGCAAAGCAGCCCCAGAACATAACAGAGCCTCCTCCATGTTTCACAGTAGGGACAGTGTTCTTTGCTTCATATGCTTCATTTTTCCGCCTGTGAACATAGAGCTGATGTGCCTTGGCAAAAAGTTCCATTTGTGTCTCATCTGTCCATAGGACATTCTCCCAGAAGCTTTGTGGCTTATCAACATGTAGTTTGGCATATTCCAGTCTGACTTTTTTATAATTTGTTTTCAACAAATTTCCTTGGTCGTCTCCCATGTAGTCCACTTTGGCTCAAACAACGACGGATGGTGCGATCTGACACTGATGTTCTTTGAGCATGAAGTTCACCTTGGATCTTTTTAGAAGTCTTTCTGGGCTCTTTTGTTACCATTGGGATTATCCGTCTCTTTGATTTGTCGTGAATTTTCCTCGTGCGGCCACGTCCAGGGAGGTTGGCTACAGTCCCATGCATCTTAAATTTCTGAATAATATGTGCAATTGTAGTCACAGGAACATCTAGCTGCTTGGAAATGGTCTTCTAGCCTTTACCTTTAACATGCTTATCTATAATTTTCTTTCGAATCTCCTGAGACAACTCTTTCCTTCGCTTCCTCTGGTCCATGTTGAGTGTGGTACATACCATGTCACCAAACAACATAGTGACTACCTGGAGCCCTATATATAGGCCCACTGACTGATTACAAGATTGTAGACACCTGTGATGCTAATTAATGGACACACCTTGAATTAACATGTCCCTTTGGTCACATTATTTTCAGTATTTTCTAGGGGTACCATAATTTTTGTCCAGGCCTGTTCCATGAGTTTATTTTTTAAAATAATTCCGTTGAAGCATGGTTGAAAAGCAATGTCTGACTTTCATTGGTTAACATTCATAGATTTTTTTTAAATGATTAATTTTGTCAGATTAAAGTTATTTATGTGTCCATTGTGAGTTTTCCTTTCATTGACCGAAGGGTACCAACAATTTTGTCCACGTGTGTAACCTACTCACTTACATAGTGCAAAGAAAATGTTCAGGATTGAATGGAGATGGACAGACACAGATCATCTTATACACAGAAGCTAAATTTATGGCATAAATATGGCTGTGCAGAATAAAAAAAATAAAAAAGGGTGTTTAGTCCACTCCTACACCACAGTCATACATCTTTGTGCCACTTTAAAAAAGCAGTTCCTGTTAAACTGAAAACATAAGTGAACATTACATACCTGGTGTTTCCATGGTGTTGTTTTGCTTCTTACCAAACACTGCTTTACACTGCACACAGACACGGTTACTAGCTGGAGCAACACTTCTGTAACCCGAGGTCAGTCCATGTGCTGGTTGTACACACTCACAGGTACAGACAGATGCTTATTGTGTGTCCATCCAGTTTAAAATGACCAAAATCCAGATCCCTTCCATCCAGAATCCAGAGCCCTCGCTTTCTATCAAACAGGTGGCTGATCATTTTCACTCTCACAACTGTTTATAAAAAAAAGAAAAATACAACATGAGCATGATAACACAATAAAATAAACTACTGTATATCATCATCAATGACCATGTATAAAGACAACACAAGCTTTTGTAATGTCATACAACAAATGTAAAAAAGCGGTGGGCTTTTTATTCCACTATCTGAATATCAATAAGCTACATGAGGCAATATTTTAGCCACCAGGAGCTAAAGTGTTTGTGCTAAATAACATTATAGACAGCAGTGTCATAAGCTGAACCAAAAACTGAACCAAATAGCCACTGTAAGCTAAATGTATCCAAAACTGGGTAAAATAAATTGGAATATTTACACCACAGCTGATACTGACAACCATCACATAAGGCATTAGCTTAGCCACCGGGAGCTAGCATGTTTGTGCTAAGCTACATAAGGCAGTGTGGTAGCCCGAATAGCAGTGTGTTCTACGTGCTACCCTAAACTATGTATGTAAAAATAAAATAATATGAGATTTATATTATCAGAACAAGGATTATATGACACTTAATAACTCACCCATGGTAGCAGCTTGCTGGATTCTCCTCCTCCGGTGGAGCAAATAACTCTTTAAAACACACCCGTTTTCTGTCGGAGTTTCAGTGTTGTTCTGAAGAAAAGATAAACTCCGCCCACCGTCCAGAACATTCTGTAGAGCTCCAGAAACCTGTACAGCGTCATTCTATAATATACCCAACATCGTTATATTATAACAATATTTTACAAACTTATGATAAACCAACCATTAAAATATTATGAACACAATATATTGCCTTTCCTGTGGCTACTAAAGCAAAGGAAACCCATTTCAAAATAGTTAATGGTATTTATCCATCATCTGAGTTTTTAGACACCGGTTTAATTTTGAACAAATGCTTGTACATTTTGTAAAGTTGACATTGAGACTACTGATCACCTTTTTCTTTTTTCTTGTGAGTGTTCTGCTATCTTTTGGGCAAACATGTCTTATTGGTTGGAGGCAGGGACACAATCGCTGCCCGCTTTTGAAAAGGAACAGGAAACTTACTGAATCTGTGTGTGAGCGTGCAGGGGGCGTGGTCTTGTATGTAGCGTGCTTCTACAGCTGTTTTCCCTGTGAATAGCATGTGGGCGTGTCCATATAGTGAGTATACATAAATAAAAGTAGACCCTTTGCAGATTTAAATGATGTACTACACTTATACATATGATAAAGAATGACGGAGCATTTTATGTTCTTTTTATGGTTACCAGAAAAAAATGCACTTGGACCCGCCAGCGGCCACGCCGACTCCTAAGGGTTTTTAACCTGCACCATGAATGAAATCCAAATGTTGAGAAGAAGAGAAGTTTGCAGTTATGAGCAAGATTATAAACAGGGGCGCAAAAATGGGGTATGCAGTATATGCAGTGCATAGGGGCGCTACACGGAGGGGGGTGTCATTGTGAAAAAAAATGTTTGAAAATTGTCTTTAACAAAGCTTTTAAAATATTTGAAAAATTATTTGTTAAGAGACTATTTTTGTTTAGCATTTTGAACGAGTAAAAAAATAAATAAATAAAATATATATCAATTGATCCCCCCCCTCCCTCCCTATAGTTGCCAGTCACGTATGCAAAATGGAAAGAAGGGGGAAGAACAGAACTGACGCACAGAACAGAAAAAGAAAAAAAGAAAATGAAAAACAGTGTCGTGAAATGAGGACAGCAATGTCAAAGTGGATAAAAAGAGATTGGTAAGCTTGACCTTTTGTATTACTGTAAGTCTTTACAATGTTTAAATCAACATTTAACGTTATTGCCATCGAGGCTGGGCAGAGTTACCGTCTGTTAATATCAAATCATTATTCCTGAAATTTTTTTTACTTATTGTTAAAAATGTTAACTGAGGTTCTCACCACCAAGCACAACCAAGTTATTGGGCTCTTGCCTTCTCCTCTCAGTTCGTTATGTTCAGTCCAGGGGCGCAATAAAAGCCCTGCTGTGTAACCAGAACGAGACGAGCGTATGGATCCTCTACACCTTCATTCATACAGTATTCCAGACCCTATTGTAAGCTTTTTGTAAACAGGATTCTCAAAACAGCTTGAAAAACCACAAAGTTTCTAAACATTATGCAGTTTAAATGTATTAATGCATGAACTTTTTTCTGTTTCTGTTGTAATAACAGTGCTAATGAAATGACATCACTGTTTAGCAAATACAATCATTTTAATGCTTTGTACATGAGTGTTCATAAAAAAGAGGAAAAAGATGAAGAGTACAGAGAGAAAGCAAATAAGTCCAGAGCAGGTGAAGAGAACAGGTGGAGCTACCACACAGGATACTACGACTTAAAGGGCTCATCACGTACATTTACCATTTTAATGTGTTTTCTGATGTACACTTATAAAGTAAGTTACAGTTTTTTATGCACCAGAATTACAAAATGTTTTTTTTATAGTGCAGTGATCTCTTATTTGTCAAAAAATCTAGTAAAATTGAATTCATCTTGTCATGAGCACTTTAAACAATATAAAAAAACATAACTTTGGGATTGATGATTTAAGGTATATATTTTATGAAATATTTTATGAAAATTACTCAGTCATGAAGATGAGGAGGACAATGAAGCAATGATAGAAAATGAGTTCAGAGCAGGTGAAGAAAACAGGAAGGTAAAAGCCATACAGGATTTTATGACTTACACAGTATTAAGAAACATGCAGAATAAGTTATTGTAGCCTTAAGAAAGAAAGTTTGTGAAACATCTGTTTTGTTTACTCAGTAGTGAAGATGAAGATACGCAAAAATCCACGCAATGGTCACATTTTTAAAAATGGCCTTGATGTGGAAAAGTGCCTAAGGGTCTGAGCATACGACCTGTACGCACTTTTCCTTGTCAGAGTCCTGCAGGTTATTTGAAAATCTAAGTTATTTTTGCAGCTTACCAGTCTAAGGATTTGGACATTGACTGATGCTATTTTATATGTAAATGACATTGTGTGTGTGTGTGTGTGTGTGTGTGTGTGTGTGTGTGTGTGTGTGGCCATGGAAAAGTATTGGCCTGTATTTTATTATTTTTTTGCATATTCTCAACTCAACTCATCTTTATTTGTAAAGCATTTTAACAACAAGAATGCTCCAAAGTGCTTCACATAAATAATATATAAATAAATATTCGTCACATTTAAACGATGCTGATCATTAAACACATTTTAATATTATATAAAGATAACCCAGGAAATACAAAATGCAGTTTTCTAATGATGATTTATTTAATAAGGGGAAAAGCTGCTTAGACCTGCCTGGACCTGTGAAAAAGTAACACAACCTGCTGAGTAACACAAGTACACTTGAGCTTGAGGTCATGAACTGATGATCAGACATTCTCCTTCAGGATTTTCTGGTAGAACACAGAATTCATGGTTCCATCACTTATGGCGAGTCGTCCAGGTCCTGAAGCTGTAAAGCCCCAGACCATCACACTACCACCACCATGTGTGACTGTTGCTATGATGTTCTCTTTATAAAACACTGGTAGTTTTACACCAGATGTAACCGGACACACACCTTCCAAAAAGTTTAACTTTTGTCTCATCAGTCCACAGAATATTTACCCAAAAGTCTTAATCAATCCAGATGTTTGTTCTTTGTGTTCTTTTTGGTCAGCAGTGTCTTTCTCCTCTGAACTCTCCCATGGACGCCATTTTTACCCCCAGTCTCTTTCTTATTGTTGAATCATGAACACTGACTGTAACTGAGGCGAGTGAGGCCTGCAGGTCTTTAGATCTTCTTCTGGGTTCTTTTAGGAGCTCCTGGATGAGGCGTCGTTGTGCTCTTGGAGTAATGTTGGTAGGACGTCACTCCTGGGAAGGTTCACCACTGTTCCAAGTTTCCTCCACTTGATGGTTCACTCGAGTCATAATGCCTTAGAAATGTCTTTTGATTTCAACCTGATACACGACAATTACTTTGTTTCTCATCTGTTTTTAAATTTCATTACATCGTGTTACTTTTTGAGATCTTTTCGAGAGCTTCACTTTGGCTCTATTTAAGTGATTTCCTGATTCAGCAGGTCTCTCAGTAATCAGGTCTGTGTGTGTCAAGTGGAATTCAACTCAGATTTACAAAAAATGTGGTTAATCTCAGATAATTGATTTTTCACACAGGACCAGGTAGTTTGGATGTATTTTTGTCCTTAATAAATTAATTCATCATTTAAAAACTGCATTTTGTATTTACTCGGTTTATCTTTGTGTTGATGATTTCAATAATTTAAGTGTGATAAATATGCAAAATATATTTTATAAAATATATAAAAATAATTTTTCTCATATATACATTATAGTCCCAGTTGATGAAGTGAGAAGTGTGTGATGTGTTAGTGTGAATAATGAGTGTGTACTTACCAGCTGCTGTGAGTGTGAGTGTGGATGAGAGAAGAATAAAAGTCAGACAGATTTCCATCTCCCTCCTCACTGTACACGATGTGTTCACCTCCACTCACCCAGAGAGACAGAGAGAAGTGTGTCCCCTCACTCAGCCCCCTACAGAGAGAGAGAGAGAGAGAGAGAGAGAGAGAGAGACCAATCACACTCAACATTACCTTATTAGAAAAAAACATCATACAGACTAAATAACAAATCAGAGGCGGCATCTTTCACTTTCTCCATATATATCAATATAACATCAGCGCTGATGAACAGAGCTCCGCCTCCTGTCTCTGAGGGGTGTGACTGATGAACAGAGCTCCGCCTCCTGTCTCTGAGGTGTGTGACTGATGAACAGAGCTCCGCCTCCTGTCTCTGAGGGGTGTGACTGATGAACAGAGCTCCGCCTCCTGTCTCTGAGGTGTGTGACTGATGAACAGAGCTCCGCCTCCTGTCTCTGAGGGGTGTGACTGATGAGAGTCGACCACATCACACACTGATTTCAGAGAGAGGAAGCACTCGACTGTCATACAGCATTAATGCCTGACACCTGCACAGAGCAGATACACACACACACACACACACACACACACACACACACTGCAACTACATCAGCTAAATATACCTTCTACACACACACACACACACACACACACACACACACACACACACACTCAAGCTCAAGTCCCAGATCACTCAGGACACTCCAGGTCAGGTCAAGTCGGCTTTTATTGTCATTTCATCCATATACAGTTCAGAACACGATTAAACTAAACAACGTTCCTCCAGGACCAACATGCTACATACAACATAAATTAACAAAAACCAAACTAGCTAGCTAACTAAGAAACCTAATTAACTGACTAGCTGAGACAAACCAGATGAACATTATAAATGAACAGAAACTATCTGAGTTCTATACAGAAAAGACGACATAAAGTAAAACAGCCTGGACACTCTGGACACTCTGGACATGGTGGAGTCCATCACAGGACACAAACATGCACACAGTCTCTCTCATACTATAATTTCATAAACATTATTAAAAACATTTGATACATTTGATATATATTTCAAATATAGTAAACACAAAAACCTTAAAATTGCTATTAATATTAATAAATTATTAGTGTATTATTCACAGCAGTCCACAAGATGGCAGTAAAGAACTTCTAACCTCATACATCTGTTGGGGAAAATAGGTTTTTCTGATGATTTTTAAAAACTTAATATAATTTTTTTTTTAATTAATGTACAATAAACAAGTTACAAAAATGAAAAAAAAAAAGTTTTTCTTTCGTAAATGTAAAATCTGCAAGAAATACTTTAAAATGCCACAAAATTCCTATGGTCCATCTACATCAACAAGGAATATGGAAGCAAATCATCATCATAATTATTTGAATTATATCAGCCTTTGAAAAACACATTTTGAAATTTAATCACTGTTGAATCGTTAGTTTTAAAATGTAAATACTACTGAATTTATTAAACTGAAATATTTGACTTTAAAAAGCAACATCTTTAAATTTATGTGCTCTGAATTTCACATGCAATTCTCATTGCTCCATTGAAGTCTTGATTTCAATAAAATTCACTACAGGAAAAGCAATCGAGCCAGAACCGGAATCATCCGTCAGTCACGTGACCCAGGGAAGCAGGCGTCTTCGATACCGGCTCCCAGTGAGTCTAGCTAGAAGACAGAACAGAAGTGCGGGAGAAAGTGCTTCACCGTGATGGCGGAGGGCAGCGGGCCGGTCAGTGCACCTGCAGTGTGTTACACTAGTTATATACTGTCAGATATTCTAGTCATTTTACTGTGATAAAAGGATTTACTCAAAACAAGTGAACTGTGAACCTCTGTAGTAAATTTGTCTACATGATCTTCATGTTCCTACACATCCTGACAAATCTTCCCTAACTTTTAAAATGGAGAATTTGCTGCTAAAGTGCCTAAAAACTTTATATCCTCCTGTGTTTTAAAAGGAACTTCAGCACTAAGGTAATTATTAGTCTAGTGTGTGATATACCAGCATTATTTCACTGAAAATGTCCAGGAATTTTGCTGACGACACCGTCGTGGTGGGCCTGATCTCTGACAACGACGAGACGGCCTACCTGAAGGAGATTGGAAATCTGGAGAACTGGTGCCAGAGGAACAACCTTCTTCTAAATGTCAATAAGACAAAGGAGCTGATAGTGGACTTCAGCACTAAGCAGGAGAGGAACTACCAGACCCCCGTCATCAACGAGAGCCCAGTGGAGAGAGTGGACTGCTTCAAGTACCTCGGTGTTCACATCACGCAGGACCTATCATGGTCCTGTCACATCAACACCGTGGTGAAAAAGGCCCGACAGCGTCTCTACCACCTCAGACGCCTGAGAGACTTCAGACTGCCCTCTAAGGTGCTCAGGAACTTTTACTTCTGCACCATAGAGAGCATCCTGACGGGAAACATCTCAACCTGGTTTGGGAACAGCACCATGCAGGACAGACGAGCCCTACAGAGGGTGGTGCGATCAGCTGAGCGCATCATCCGAACTGAGCTCCCTGACCTGCACTCTGGCTACAGCAAGCGGTGCTGGACCAAGGCCAGGAAGATCATGAAGGACCTCAGCCACCCCAGCAATGGACTGTTCTTTCTGTTGCGGTCTGGGAAGCGCTTCCGCTCCCTCAAGGCCAATACAGAGAGACTGAGAAGGAGCTTCTTCCCGCAGGCGATACGGTCTCTCAATCAAACCAATACACTGGACTAAACACCTCTGTATTTTTTGCACACACAGAACAGACAATTATGTCAACGCACATTTGCACACTTCAAGGACTTCTTTTCACATCCCCCTCATCAGACTTTTGTAGATTTGTACAGACTTAAGTTTTATAAGTTGTAATATATTATACTTCAGATTTTCTATATATTTTTGAACTTTTGCTGGAATCTTGTTTTATAGTTTTCATTTGTAAAAATTTAAGGTCACGGAGCGGTCGTATAAGCATTTCACTGCATATCGTATGTATATGTATGACTGTGTATGTGACAAATAGAATTTGAATTTGATTTGAATTACTGGGGTCGGCGGGGGGTGCAGACGGGGGGCATAAACGGTGCGCAGGAAAAACACATGACTGTCTAGGAAAAACATGAGTGTGTGGGAAAAGAAATGTCAAAGGACATTTTGACTCTATGTCCAGCCAGATCCAACAGGTTTTGAAGGCCTCCACAGCACCTCACATTTCCTTACACCCGTGTACAGATGTGTGAAGAGGAGAATGTCTATTACCGTCGCGCTCACCGCCGCGACAAAACGACAGCGGCCAAAATAAATCAGTTGCATTTCAAGGCAATTTGTGAAATTTTGTTTTTAAAAAATAATTAAGTCATAAAAAGGTCAAA
>QNUK01001456.1:0-55173 GCA_013621035.1 Clarias magur | reverse complement strand
GCTAAATAAATAGGTTTTTAGCCTAGACTTAAACACTGAGACTGTGTCTGAGTCCCGAACATTAATAGGAAGACTATTCCATAACTTTGGGGCTTTGTAAGAAAAAGCTCCCCTGCCCCCTGCTGTAGTTTTAATAATACGTGGTACTGACAGGCAGCCTGCATTCTTTGATCAAAGTAGGCGTGGCAGATCGTAAGACACTAGCAGTTCACTCAAATACTGTGGCGCGAGACCATTTAGTGCTTTAAATGTCAAAAGTAGTATCATAAAAATCAATGCGAAATTTCACAGGGAGCCAATGCAGTGTATATAAGATAGGGGTGATGTGCTCGTATCTTCTGGTTCTAGTGAGGACTCTCGCTGCTGCATTCTGTACTAATTGAAGCTTGTTTATACACCTAGTTGAACAACCAGACAGTAAGGCGTTACAATAGTCCAACCTAGAGGTGATAAAAGCATGAACTAGTTTTTCTGCATCATTTAGTGACAATATGTTTCTTATCTTGGCAATATTTCTCAGGTGAAAGAAAGTTATCCTGGTGATATTATCTACATGAGCTTCAAACGAAAGGCTGGAATCTATAATCACACCGAGGTCTTTTACTGTTGCACTTGATGGAACAGAAAGGCCATCTAAAGTTACAGTGTGATCAGAAAGCTTATTTCTAGCTACTTGTGGTCCTATGACCAGAACTTTTGTCTTATCAGGATTAAGCAGAAGAAAATTAATTAACATCCAATCTCTTATGTCCTGCACACACTGCTCAATTTTAGCAAACTGTTTTTTCTCATCTGGTTTTGCTGAGACATATAATTGTGTGTCATCAGCATAACAATGAAAACTAATACCATGTTTACAAATTATGTTGCCCAGAGGAAGCATGTAAAGGGAAAAAAGCAGTGGGCCTAAAACTGAACCCTGTGGAACACCAAACTCCACTTGAGAACATGAGGAATGGTCACCATCTAAATCTACAAACTGATAACGATCAGTCAAATAGGATCTGAGCCACAAGAGGGCAGTTCCCTTAATTCCTACTACCTTTTCTAATCTGTGAAGGAGAATACTATGATCAATGGTGTCAAAAGCTGCACTGAGGTCCAGTAACACAAGTATAGTGACGCAACCCTGATCAGAGGCCCATAGGAGGTCGTTTACTACTTTAACAAGTGCTGTCTCTGTGCTGTGATGAGGCCTAAATCCTGACTGATACAGTTCATTTATGCTATTTCTGTGTAGATGTGAACATAGCTGCTGTGATACTACCTTTTCCAAAATCTTGGAGATAAACGGAAGGTTTGATATCGGCCTGTAATTAGAAAGCAGACAGGGGTCAAGGTCAGGTTTCTTGATTAGCGGTTTAATAACGGCTAATTTAAAGGATTTGGGGACATACCCACTACTGAGTGAACAGTTAATTACTTTCAACAGGGGTTCTATTATTGCTGGTACTATCTGTTTGAGAAAATGTGTCGGTATAGGATCTAATATACAGGTTGACGATTTTGAAGAAGAGATGAGTGAAATTAGTTCCCTCGCTTCAAGAGGAGTAAAGTGTTCTAAGTTCTGATGTGATGTGGTTAGATCATCTGAATTATTTAAATTGTCTGGTTTCGAAGCCTGAATTTTTTGCCTAATATTTATGATTTTATTATTGAAAAAGTTCATGAAATCCTCACTACTGCATGATGTTGTGGAGATTTCTGCAGTGGTCTTGTTTTTAGTTAATTTAGCTACGGTATTAAATAAAAATCTCGGGTATTGTTAAATCAATGCATAATTTGATTGGGATAAGATAGTGTTGATGTGCTTGTATCTTCTAGCTCTTGTGAGCACTCTCGCTGCTGCATTCTGGATTATGTGAAGCTTGTTAATGCACCTAGTTGAACATCCAGGCAGTAAGGTATTACAATAAGCCAACCTCGAGGTGAGAAAAACATGAACAATTTTTTCTGCATCATTTAGTGACAATATATTACTTATCTTAATATATTTCTGAGATTAAAGAATGCTATCCTGGTAATATTATCTACGTGAGCTTCAAATGAAAGATTTGAATCTATAATTACACCAAGGGATTTTACTGTTGTACTTGATAAAACAGAAAGTGCATCCACATGATTCTATACGTATATATATATATATATATATACCGTCCCGCTTACACGAACAAAAATGAACGTAATACAGTTTAGATTTTTTTTATTGAAAATAATTTATATTTGAAATAGAAATACAGCGGCATATTGACTAAATGACTTTATTTCATTATTAAAATAAATAATTATTATGTTAAATAATGACTTGTTAAAGTAGCATTCTTCTCTGCCTAACTTTAAGGGGGGGAGGCACCCCTGCACCCCGTATTGACCGGCCGCCACTGTGTGTGTGTACAGTACATGATATATTAATACTGTACATCAATGTGCAAATTTATTAGACCTATTGCACTTTCCACATGTATTCTTCCATTTCCCCATTTCTTCATCCTTTCATCTGCCTGTCTGGTTTGCTGGTTAAACCCAGAACTTGGTGGTGAAATTTCAAACCTAGCATGGCATGGCATACAAGAGCTCCACTCCAAGGTGTGGTATTGCAAATCATTCTTTGATTGATCTTAGAGAAAAAAAAAACATATTATGAGCTGTAAGTAATCATTAAAACTAAATAAAACAACAAAGAAATGAGCTGAAAATGTTCACTTTGCATGTACTGAAAATAGAATATATTACAGCTCCACTTTTTCAAATAAATTTCAAAAGAAAATAATCCTTTTCCACAATATAAATATTATTTTAAGATGCACTGAACATAGGCAGGCTAAAAAGATCTGCATCAGGAATACTAGGTGTTGCTGTATTCACAAATTCAACATTTGGCCTGATGATTATTACGTAGATGTTTCTGATTAGTCACTGTTTCTGTTTCCAATGATTCCTGGCCAATGCACTCAAAGAGTCAAAATCAAGGTGCAACTCATTTTGCTTATTTGCTGCCTTCCTGAACTTGTATAACCCAAACTAACAGGTTAGGCTCTTTGATTCAATGGTTACACATTTAGCACTCCTGTAACATTTAAAATAAATCAAGTAATCAGTTACATCAAATTTTTAAGTAATGATTTTTAAAATTTTAAGGAAACAGAACTATGTATACATTTTTGAGTTTGTTGAACTTATTGCAAATGAAATAAAAATTATTGCAGACAATCCGGCTTGGGAATCGAACCTGGGTCTTCCGCATGGCAGGCAAAACACTTACCACTGCACTACAAGTGCTCTGTAGGTTTTTTGCTTAAGATATACTTATATGATAGCTATAGTACTTACGATTACTTAAAATATCAAATTTGTTCAGCTAACTTGAAAAGTGTAATTTCTACAAACTCATAAATACCAAAAAGTTCTGAATACTCAAAAAAGGTCTATCAATTTGACCTAATTGCAATAATTTAAGTTAACAGTACTCAATGTGTTTAATTACTTTGAGCATTAGGGTTTACGATGCATTTATGTATTTTATTAACAATATAAAAAAAAAAAAAACTGTAAATAAACTCGATTGGTTGAGATTTTTATTTGTAGTCACGGATTGCCAGAAATGAGCGGAAAGATACGTCTTGCTTGTAAATATATGTAACCTTGGACCACAAACCAGTAATAAGCGTACATTTTTAAAAAACTTAATTGAGATTTGTACACATCTAAAAGTTGAACAAATAAGCAAAGACTTCAGCGTTTCTATAAAATGTATAATTCATAATTATTGTTTCCAACTGCATTTCCTGTTTATCGTGGCAGCGACTTCAATCCATTTCACTAACTAATGAGATGAGTTGTGGGAGGAACGTTGCATCGATGTCATTAATTTACTTACAACCAATAAGAAACTATGTGGGCGGGGCGACACGTGCAGTCCCACCCCAGATTCAGCCCCTTTTTTTATGTGTTGGTGCTGTGAAAGAGATATTGAAAATATATAATTTTCTCTCTCTCTCTCTCTCTCACACACACACACACACACACACACACACACACACACACACACACACACACACATCGGTTTTACTTGCTTTTCACATATCACAACGAACATGCCTTACTTCACTTTAATATTTCCATTTTATGTTATTTTTGACTATCTATAATTCTGAGCAATATGTTTTACTTTTACACCATTTATTTAACAGCTTTACTTGCTAGTTACTTATTGCAGATGCATGTTTTTATTACATGAGCAAATATGGATATATATTATTATGAATGAAGGTACACAAAGTGGTTAAAATCGGTTTGTACTCCATACTAAGTCAATATAGCCCTTTTCAACATTTTTTCCTGCTAATTAACCTCAGACTACCTCCATGCTGTTTTTTGAACGGTTGAGCAAAATCACTTCTTTTGGCGGGTAAAAAGAAATTCAAACATTGCTATGCAACTACAGCACCGACACAAAGAAATCTGATGGAATGTTCACATGCATGCTGCACAGTGTTAAACTAATAAATCTCTTCTAATACACCATATTTTAACCACCTGTTTTAATTGTGCTTTAGCTTAGCAGTTTGCTGGTTGGACCAAACAAGCAAAATCAAAATGAACATCAGGGCTTAGGAGGTAGCTATCGTCCATGGCTGTAATAGTATTCATAAAAGTAAATGACACATTATAAAGTTGTGTATGCATGCATATAGAGTCATTATTTCACTACATTTTGGTATTTTGCTAATTTTGATTACTTACCAAGATTTATAAGGAGTGTTCCAGGTGCTTCTTGCTTTTTTTCACAGCAGTTACTCCTCGCTTATTTTCTCCAATGCTGCAGATTTCCCATTAGCACCCCCTCTTTGCATGCATCAATTTACAAAATTTTTAAAGTTACTTTTTTTAAACAGACAGCACAGTGTGTACTGGTTAGTGGTCGCCTTTCACCTTCAAGGTCCGGGCCAGGCTCGTTCCCTTTCAAAAGCTACACTCAATGCTGCGTGAAAACGCTATGGGAACATCTCTTTGTTGCCTGGTTGTGAAGCCTGTGCATGTCAAACCCGCCGAATACCTTCGGCTTATAACCTGTGCCAGGCATGACGTCACCAAATAAGGTGCACCTGCAGGTTATAAATAGGAGTGAACCGGAAACATCCTCAGATCTTTTTGTCTTCAGGACCGCTTTGTGTTTGCGTGTGCATGTACAAGCCGTAGCGAAAGCGAAATAAAAATAACAGCTTTAACTCACCGATATGGCGGAGTTGCTTAAGAGATGCGTGCCTCCGTGCGATAGATCTCTTTCGGAGGGCGATCTTCACAAATTTTGTCTTGATTGCTTGGGGGAGGAACACGCTCGCCTCGGGCTTCAGGGAGAATGTGAGTACTGTGATCTTCTCCCTATTAAGGTGCTTCGCGCGCGGCTCGCTTTCTTTAAAGAGAAACCGCGAGCCGCGGCGCATTCCTGGGGCTCGCGTGCTGATCTGGCAGACGCGCACGAGACGGAATTTCCGATTTCTCTCGCGCTCTCTTCGGATCAGGAAGTTTTAGCTTCCGCTTCGCAAGCGCACTCCGGCGCTTCTTGTGATGGAGCGGAAGAATCTTCCTCTCTCGCTTCCATGGAGGTAGCCTCCTCACAACGCTCCTCCAGTGCTCACAGAGCTTATGAGGAATTATTAGAGGTTGTGACGCATGCAGTCGAGCGATTGCATATCGACTGGCCGCAGAAGCGAGATTTCCCTAAGCGTTCAAGACTAGACGACAGGTTTCTGTCAGGTGGCCGGGGGGAGGAGCCTCAACGCCTCTCTCTCCCCTTCTTTGGTGACCTCCATGATGAGTTAACCCTTTCATGGAGCAGACCATATTCATCGCGTGTTTTTGTACCATCGACTTCGATTTATTCGAATATCGTTGATGCAAAAGCACGCGGTTATATGATGATGCCTCAGATAGAAGAGACGCTTGCGGGCTATCATCCTCCCTGAAAAAGCCTACTCTCCCCTCCAAACCGTGCAGACTGACATCTGCTTTGGTGGGTAAAGCTTTTCAGGCAGCAGGACAGGCTGGCGCTTCACTGCACACCATGGCGGTTTTGCAGGCTTACCAGGCTGACCTGCTGAAGGACCTGAGCACTGGAGGGGTCATTGATGACAAGGCGTTTGCAGAGCTGCGCCGAGCCACAGACCTGTCTCTCCGTGCAACCAAGCAGACGGCCCGTGCTGTGGGCCGTTCCATGGCTGCCATGGTATCCACGGAGAGGCATCTGTGGCTGAACCTCTCGGGCATCAAGGATAAGGATCGTGCTGTCCTCCTTGATGCCCCCGTCCTTCTGGCCTCTTTGGTGACGCCGTTAATTCCGTCGCCACTAGGTTTTGGGAAGCAAAGCTATATGAACAGGCTTTTGGGAGGTTCCTTCCCCGCCGTGTTCAAGAACCGGGACCGTTGGCCACCCGGCCCCGGCCAGGTCTGGCCCCTTTCAGGCGTGAGGTCCAGAAGGAGAGCGTGACCAGCCGCACACCCCCTCGTAAGGACTGGGGTGGGGCTCGCCGCCCTTCTCAGAAATCTGCCTCAACAAGACTGGATCTGAGGAGCTTCCTCTCTTCCAAGAAGAAGCACTGAGATTCATGTGCCTGGGGCCGTGGGGGTGTTCCCCCCCAGGGAGGGGCGCCTCTATTTTCATCACAAAACAGGGCCCCCTCCCTGGCACTCCCTGGAGGCCGGTGTTCAATCCCCGCCACCACTGGTGCCAGTCTCCAAAGAAGAGTTGGGTGTTCGGGTATCTCCTGCCATACTTCAGGATACCCGACACCTAACACCCCCCCATCCAGCCGAAGTGTCAAAGCTCGTGCCCCTTTCGGAGAAGCTGGCAGCGTGGAAACTACTGCCAGGCATATCTCCCTGGGTACAAAAGACTGTAGGCAGAGGCTACAGGATTCAGTTTGCACATTGTCCTCCGCGTTTCAACGGCGTGGTCTCCACTTCCGTGAAACCGGACTGTGCACATCTGCTGGCCCAGGAGTTAAAGACTCTGCTAGACAAAGGGGCCATAGAACATGTTCCCCTTCCAGACAGAGAGTCGGGCTACTACAGTCGGTACTTTTTGGTGCCCAAGAGAGGGGGGGCGTTGCGTCCAATCTTGGATCTTCGCGGCTTGGACCGCTATCTCAGGAAATCCAGATTCAAAATGTTGACTGTCAAAATGATTGTTTCTCAAATTCAACTAGAGGATTGGTTTGTGACAGTCGATCTCAAGGACGCAGTTCCTGAGGTTCGCCTTTGGGGGCGAAGCTTACCAGTATCGGGTCCTTCCATTTGGCCTAGCTCTGTCACCCCGCACATATACAAAATGCATGGATGCAGCTCTGGCTCCTTTACGACTCCAGGGCATCCGTATTTTGAATTATATAGACGACTGGCTGATTCTGGCCCAGTCTCAGGAGCTAGCGCTTCGACATCGGGATGTCGTCCTAGCCCATCTTCATTCTTTAGGATTGAGACTCAACGCCACAATAAGCGTTGTCCTTCCTGTTCAGAGGACAACATATTTGGGTGTCACATGGGATTCGGTTACAATGCGGGCACAGTTGTCTCCTGCTCGTGTCGAATCCATTCTCAACACCCTAAAGGAAATCAAGCTTGGCCAGAAGGTCACTGTGCATCATTTTCAGAAATCTTTAGGCCTCATGGCGGCTGCGTCCACGGTGATACCTTTGGGCCTTCTGCACATGAGAGCATTTCAGCTGTGGCTGAGAGCCAGGGGGTTTCATTCAGGGG
Organism: Clarias magur; assembly: GCA_013621035.1. NCBI lineage: Eukaryota > Metazoa > Chordata > Actinopteri > Siluriformes > Clariidae > Clarias > Clarias magur. The sequence continues at coordinate 47,418 of QNUK01001456.1, read as the reverse complement.
CCAACCCCCCAGAGGCTAATAAGGGTTACGCGCCGGGGGCTTCGTGCCCTTTCTGTGTGGTTCAGACCCCGGTTTCTGACTTTGGGTCCCACTCTAGGTCCGTCTTGTCGTTGCAAGATGCTAACGACAGACGCTTCCCTCACGGGCTGGGGTGCATTCTTGGATGGCCGTCCAGCACAAGGGAACTGGAGAGGTCATCTTCTCGTGTGGCACATCAATTGCCTCGAAATGATGGCTCTGTTTCTGGCCCTGAAACACTTCCTCCAGCAGTTGAGGGGCTACCATGTCCTAGTGCGGGTGGACAGCACTGCGGTAGTCTCGTACATAAATCACCAGGGTGGACTGCGCTCGCGCCGCTTGAACAAGCTAGCGCACCAGGTTCTGCTTTGGGCACAGGACAAGTTCCTCTCCCTCAGGGCGATTTACATTCCAGGGCGCATGAATGTAGGAGCAGACCTGCTATCCAGACAAGCTGTAGAACAGGGGGAAGGTCCACCTCAAAGTAGTCAGTCAAATCTGGGAAAGATTTTACGTAGCAGAGGTGGACCTCTTTGCCTCACAAGAAGCGGCACAATGCCCCCTTTACTACTCTCTGACTCCTCCAGCTCCCTTGGGTCTGGATGCAATGGCCCACACGTGGCCCAGGTTACGCCTTTATGTGTTTCCACCTATAGTTCTGCTCCCGGGAGTCCTGGCGAGGGTCCGTCAACAAGGGTTGCGCCTCTTATTGATAGCGCCCCATTGGCCGACCAGAGTGTGGTTCTCGGATCTAATATCTCTCCTCGACGGCTCACCCTGGGTGATTCCAGTGAGGAGGGATCTTCTGTCTCAGGCACAGGGGACAATACTTCATCCCCGGCCCGAGCTCTGGAACCTTCACGTCTGGCCCCTGAACGGGACCATCTGAGACATGCTGGGCTTTCAGCCAGCGTAATTGAAACCATTTTAAGTGCCAGGGCTCCCTCCACTAGAAGAACTTATGCCCTCAAATGGAGTGTATTTGAAAATTGGTGCATGGCAAGACACATAGACCCAGTTCACTGCCAGATTCTTTCAGTGCTGGAGTTTCTGCAAGAAAAGTTGTCCTCGGGCTTATGCCCTAGTACGCTCAGTACGTACGTAGCCGCTATTTTGGCTTGTCACGCTCTGAATGACGGGGTTTCTGTGGGCAAGCACCATTTAGTTGCCCATTTTATTCGTGGAGCTAAATGGTTGAGGCCGCCCACTAGAGCGATGGTCCCTTCATTGGACTTAACTATCGTACTCGAAGGCCTGGCCGACACCCCTTTCGAACCACTAGAGTCAGCGCCTGTCAGGCTTCTGTCTCTTAAGATGGTTTTTCTTATGGCTATTACTTCTCTGAAGAGGATTGGGGATCTGCAGGCTCTGTCAGTCTCCCCATCCTGCCTAGACTTTGCCCCTGGGCTAGTCAAAGCTATCCTGCATCCTCACCCGAACTATCTTCCCAAGGTTCCATTCTCGACCATGCACCCAGTTGTTTTTGAAGCCTTCTGTCCTCCGCCTTTCACAGCTCCGGTGCAGGAAAGACTTCACTTACTGTGTCCAGTATGTGCTCTTAGGATCTACGTCCACCGCACTAGCCAGTGGCATAAGTCAGAGCAGCTCTTTATTTGCCATGGGCGTCGCAACCGGGGGGCGGCTGCCACTAGACAGACTCTGTCACACTGGGTGAGAGATGCCATTGCCCTAGCCTATGAGGCGCGTAGTTATATTTCGCCTCTGGGAATCAGGGCTCACTCAACCAGGGGGACTGCCTCATCGATTGCCTTGGCAAGAGGCGTTCCCCTGCAGCAGGTGTGTGATGCGGCGGGCTGGTCCTCTCAGCACACGTTCGTTAGATTTTATAGTCTGGATGTCAATGCTACTCCGGGTTCACGGGTCCTTGAGTCAGCATCCCAGAGCTAGGTCTGAGACCTCCTCGGCTTGTGCGCACCCGCTACACAACCTGGGGGTCCAGACACTTGCAGTGCGGCGGCGTTGGTATTCTCGTTCCCATAGCGTTTTCACGCAGCATTGAGTGTAGCTTTTGAAAGGGAACGTCTCGGGTTACTTGACTGTAACCCTGTTCCCTGATAAAGCGGGAACCAGATGCTGCGTTCCGATGCCGCACTGCTGGCGTGCCTGGACGTCCTTCAGACAAAATTGATCTGAGGATGTTTCCGGTTCACTCCTATTTATAACCTGTAGGTGCACCTTATTCGGTGACGTCATGCCTGGCACAGGTTATAAGCCGAAGGTATTCGGCGGGTTTGACATGCACAAGCTTCACAACCGGGCAACAAAGAGATGTTCCCATAGCGTTTTCACGCAGCATCTCGTTCCCGCTTTATCAGGGAACAGGGTTACAGTCAAGTAACCCGAGACGATTCCCATCTCTGTGTGCATGGAGTTTGCATGTTCTCCCTGTGCTTGGTGGGTTTCCTCTCATTTTCAGAGATCTTATTAAGGTAACATAACCTTTTTATTATTGTGAATTTATAAAGGTCATAGAATAATTTTTTTCTGTGTTGGATTATACAAAATACAGATTATTCTTAGTGTTTTGGCTTCTCCCTTTGAGGGGTCCCCATAGCTGACCATCCAATTACACACAACTTGATACAGGTTTTTACGCTGAATTTTTTTCCGGACACACCCCTACGATTTTATCCGTGAAACCTACAGTACCACTGAGCCACCAATTGCCAAAAAAACATTACACATTATTCACTGAAAGAAATGTTTGTTGTTTGTTGTCACTAACAAATGACCAATCTAGTACAGATGGTACTCAACCAGAAGAATGGTTTTACCGTCACACAACACATGGCGATGGCATTGGGGGTGTGCGTTTGCTGGTTTTTCTGCTAAATGGCAACATAACTGATTTAGCTAATTTTCTCAAGTATTAATGTGACGGAACTTGTGGTAACAGATGAATTCAAGTGAAATATTAAACAAATTAATAATAACAGTAATAACATTACAGTACAAATTTAAAATTTTAATTAAATGTAGGCGTTTTTTTATTATCGTATATTATCTAAATAAAAGGTCTTTCTGAGTGTTATAATTTAGTTAAATTCCTATACCAGGCTCGTGGATTAATAAACCGAGATGTGTTTTTCTTAGACCCACCACCGTGAAATGTCATATTTAGAGAAAGGCTAACCTGCGAGAGTTGAACCACTGAGCTTCTATGGATTCAAACATTTTGACCATTTTTTAATCCCTGGAATGGAAGAGATGGAGATTTTCCTCATCATAACATGCGTTGTATTGTTTTTAAAACATTCTATACACAACCAATGATTTATTATGCAATTTTACAAATGGAATAATTTTATAGAAAAAATTAGATAAAAAATAGAAAACCTTTATTTTATATTTTATAAAATGGATCTCTACCAGTGCTTCCCTTTTGATAATATAAAATATATATATAAATATAAAATATAAAATTAAATGTTCTATAAATAATCCCAAGGAAAAATATTGTTTATATAGTGATTTAAAAAAATCACTCTTGTTATCATAAGGACAATCTCTATCTTTTCCATTCCAAGGAATTAAAAAATAGCAACAATGAATCTAGAAATTTAACTATAGGCCTAAAGCACTGCAGGTCTTCAGAAAGGCCTCAGATCAAAGAGGGTTCAAAGTAATTCTCGTCCCAGGAATATGAATATATAGGTGAACCTCGGGAAGTGGGGAAGGGTAAATTATTTGAATTTGAATGTTGTCTGACATTGTAAAACACACATAGTAACGCTAAAACAACAAGAACAACAACCGAGAATGGAAAAGAATAAAAGGCCCTGATTATACTGCATAACTATTATTTAGTATAACAAAATTCCTGAAAAAAATTGTATGAAACATTTACAGAACTTTTTTTTTTAGTTTGATGTCTTTTTAAATGTATTTTTTAAAATAATAACAATAAACAGATACTAACAGAGATATGCTATATAACAGTTAATTCCTTGTACAAATAAAATTAAAATAGTGAACTTGATCGTCTATCTAAAAAACATTTAACCATTTTTTTTGTTTTTCATTATTGTACAGTAAATGTCAGTAGCTCTGGTTCTGATTTTTCATGATTGTTGTATAAAGTACTCAGATGTGGAAATCACTGTACAGTAGTATTTCTTTGATACAACATATTGTTATGAGTTTTTTTTTAATGAATTAATCTCTACTCAGAATTAAAAATGGCAGTTGCAGCTTTTTTGCAAAATGTTCCTTTGCACCACCTGGTGGTCATTTCCCAAATGACTTTGAAATGTGACTTATTTTGGCCGCTGTAATAGACATTTTGGTTGATTACCAACTGTACATTCGTAAAAAAAAAAAAAAAAAAAAAAAAAAAAAGCTGCAATATGGATTTGACCAGTATCTCATGAAGAGAGCACTGAATTGTTATAGCTCTATTAAAAATTATGTCAAATAATGATCTAAGAGTTTTGAATCAACACAGTAAGGCATATTGCCATGTGTTTCATCAGAAGGAAGAATTTTTATTGAGAACTGAGGGATAGTTTTTATCATTTGAGGGTTTGTCTTGCAAGAGACATTACTCGAATCTATACCTATTGCAGTGAAGGCGAGAGGGTAAAGTTAGCCTAGTGTTTGATTGAGTGTTTTGATGTTAGAGCACTGTCAGCACTGTCCTGTACCTCCAATTTGGCTGGAGGTTCAAATCTTATCTCCAGTCCTGTGTAGAATATATGGAGTTTGCATGTTCTCTCTGTGCTTGGTTTTCTCTTGGTAGTCAGTTTCCACAGTCCAAAGACAATGTTTGTTGAAATGAAAATGACACATTTCTTCTCATTAGTTTTAAAGAAGTGTTGGATATGCCAGCCAGATATGGTAAGTTTATATATTGTTACCTGAACATAGGTAATTCGTACCTTTTTCATTTCATTTCTAAAATCTTTTCTTTTTAATCTCTGACTGTACAATGACAGAATTTCTGCCAGATGTTGAATTGAAATTGGCAAGAAACTGTTTTATACCTCATAGTAACCTCATATGTATAACATTGTTTAAACATACTGTAGGCATTACATAATATAGGAATGCTGAATATTTTCACTCATTTAATAGATGATTTCTTTATTTGAAAACATATTTAATTGTCTATAAACTTGTGGCTGAAGTTATCAATAAAAAACAATTATTTTTTTTTTATCTTATTTATTTGTTTATTTATTTATTTACTTATTTTTAATCTACAGCCCAAATGCAACGTATATACAATAATGTATATTCAAGAGGTGTTCAAGTCACACCAGGACCAGTGTTGAAATTTCATGTCAATCAGGAATAAAACTGATTGACATTTATAGAAGACTTCACGCACAGTATGGAGATAAAGCACAGTAAAACATTTAAATGGTGCAAATATTGTAAAGAAACCATAAAACTATCATTTGACTGGGAAATTAATAAATCTCCTATAACTGTGTTCTGTTGTTATTCACAAGTCACAAATCACAGTTTGACTTGCATACCTGTTGTACAAATAATGCAAAAAAAGCCAGTGCTTTACTAATTAATAAATATACAATTCCAGCAAGTAAATTCATTTAAAATTTACACACATATTCATCTCCTTATTGAATTTTACATTTTTGTAAGACTCAGTGTGCTAAATTAAATATTAAAAATAAAAAAATAAATTCAAAATTTTTTTCTCAGTATATTTCTCAGAGAGAAATCTGATCTGTATCATTGATTTCATTTTTTAGTAAAACATAAAATGTAGAAATGGGGATGTTGACTTTAGTATATTCCGAAAGAAATGGTTAGAGATTTTGCTTAGATTCCTAGGGTCTGCAGGTTTATTTAAAAAATATATATATTTTAGAAAAGGTAATAGTTCTTAAAGGACTTCTCCTGTTTCCGGATTATACAATTTAGCTAACTTTTCTTCAGAGTAAACTTACTATATTTGCAATTTTATAATGTAAAATAAATTTCTTTTTTTTTTCTTGTTTTATTCTTACCACACCATATCTATGGTGATGTTGCTTATCAATGATTAGTTATGTACTTCAGTTAATGCCCAGTGCTTCTTGAAGGACTTTAGAAACAGCTGGGATCAGACTGTCCGCATAGTCCCTGAGATGTGTGTCCTGTACTTGAGAGCTTTCTTTAAAATTTTCATTTGAAATGTTTCTCATGTGATACATACGAGCAATGTTAGAGTCCACCCAGACGATACCCTTCATAGACTTCAAAAGGCCATGGACTGTAGCCTGAACCACTATGCGAGGATCAACAATGGTTTTAAATTGTTCATATTTATGTATGCCTTTGTTGGACAGTCTAACAATATGTTCCAAGATGTTTACTCCAGGAACATTCTTCCAGGATTCTGGTGAATATTTAGGGTTTGAATCCTTGAGGGAAAGTGAAAAGTAATTATTCTCAAATTCAAAGGCACCTATATGATTGTATTTCCTTTCCAAGTCAGGCAGGAGCTCTTTCCAGGTTTTTACATTCATAGGCAGAATAAGTTCATCCAAGTCTTGCAGAGATACATAGCGACTCTGGTACATGTACCGATACACACAGTCATTGAGTGCCGGAATTTGCCCAAAGTAGTGCAGCTGCCCGGATGAAACTGACTTCAGCCAGCCTCTAGAAGCATTAATGTGTGGTGATAATTTCCAAGGGATAAGTTCTACAAACTTTTGCTTGATGTAGTAATCCAGCACTTTCTGTACATTAGAATTGCAGCTAGTTTTGTAAATAGCTACCTTCTGGACACCGAGTATCTTGAACATCTCTATGGCCTGAACAAGCTCCAAGACATTGTTATAATCAAACATGACAGAAATGCAGACTGCAAACTCATAAGGAAATGTTTCAGGTATCTCTTGATTCCTAACAGGTTGGAAGACGTGAATGTCCTGTGAAGATCCATTTTCTTTAACTGGTTGGGAAGTGATAGCCACATGTGTTGGTTTTGTACATGTTACAGGTAACTGGCAGGTAATATCAGCCGTGCCGTATTCAAATCCAAAGTGGTCTGAATGAATTTCGCGTGTAGCCGGTACAGATTCCTTCGTTCCGTTGCAGCACAGCAAGCAGTCATATTGTGCGTCCTCACTGCGAAGCACTATAGCGATTGTACGCATCATTTTCGCTCCATGGCGGTGCTCTATATAGGAGCCGACCATATATGATTTATGATTGTTCACTTTGACGATTGGATCATTTTCCACTGGCACACCACATGGCAGGACAGGTGTCGCCTTATTTTTACAGTCAGGGCACTTAGGACGTGGAGGAGTTATAATCGTTTGTTTTTGGAAAAGGAAGTAGATGATGTAAATGAGCACAGGAATAATCAGGAGGATAAAATATATCTTTACATAAACTCCCTGCTTTATGGAGGCATATTCCGACCTGTGAAACAAACAAACAAACAAACAAAAAAACAATTTAAATCAGATAAAAATATATGGCTTCAGTCTGATATATGGTATCTGAATCCTGCCTTTCAAACTGCATCCTAGATTGAAAGTCTTCAAACCTTTCCCAAACAATAGGCTTCCTTTATAATTTTTTAAATAAATGTATGTGCAAATGTTTCCTTAACCATTTATAGGGTACATTTCAAGAGTTTTTCCATATATCCTCTAATTGAGCCCTAATTTAATGCGAAATATGTCACATTTTTAAGAACAGTTGTATTATCAAAATATAAGCTTAATTAAATCAACTTGGAGCCACCAAAACCAAACACATACATTTAAACATGCAATTGTCAAAACTAGCATTTGATTACTTCCATGGTTTTCAAATGGGGAGGATTAGAAGAGTACCATAAAAATCTACATAAACATTAGCGATGAAATAATTTAATACTTTTGTAGTTTTGTATGATTACGCACCAATCTCTCTTTCTCTCTCTCTCTTTCTCTCTCTCTCACACACACACACACTCTCTCTCTCTCTCTCTCTCTCTCTCTCTCTCTAACGGAAACCCTACTCTGTCTGGAATTTTCTTTAACAAGGAACCTCTCTACTCACAGCACACAACACATGGAAACACTAGCTGTATCATTGCGGTAAAGAGTTAACCTGCATTTTACCTTTGAAAAAAATCACGACAGAGCAGTGTTTCAGTTAGTGTGTGTGTGTGTGTGTGTGTGTGTGTGTGTGCGTGCGTGCGTGTTTATGTGTAAAAGTCATCCTACACAAAGTCAATAGGAGAGGACGAGTGGGGGGGCTACAACTTTTAAATTTTTGCACATACTGTACAAACGCTCACAGACCGAGTTAATCTCAATACAAGGTTCCACTGTGTATATACTGTATATGGTGGCCAATCGTCATTGATTGTACATTACACCAGTAAGAGCAGAGTGTGAAGGTTTAATTAGCAGAGTAATAGAACAGTTTTGCTTAAAAATATTGCAATACATACAACATTATGAGTGACATATCAGAGTTCAAAACAGGACAAATTGTTGTTGCGTGTCTCGCTGGTGCATCTTTGACCAAGACAGCAAGTCTTTGTGATGTATCCAGAGCCACGATATCCAAGGTAATGCCAGCATACCACCAAGAAGGACGAACCACATTCAACAGGAGTAACTGTGGACGCAAGAGGAAGCTGTCTGAAAGGGATGTACGGTCCATGGATGTATGATCCAAAAAACATAAAACCACAGCTGCCCAACTCATTGCAGAATTAAATGTGCACTTCAACCTTCCTGTTTCCACCACAACTGTTCACCGGGAGCTCAACAGGGTCAATGTACATGGCCGGACTGCTATAGCCAAACCTTTAGTCACTCGTGTCAATGCCAACAGCAATGTTTTCAATGGTGTCAGCAGCGAAAATCTTGGGCTGTGGACAATGTGAAACATGTTTTTCTCTGATGAGTCCACCTTCACTGTTTTTCCCACATCCGGGAGAGTTGCGGTGTGGAGAACCCTTAAAGACTGTTGCATGCTCAGAGTGAAGCATGGGATCGGTGATAGTTTGGGTTTCAATATCATGGCCTTCCCTAGGCCCAATACTTGTCCTAGATGGGCGCGTCACTGCTAATGACTACTGAACCATTCTGGAGGACCATGTGCACTCAATGATTCAAACATTGTATCCTGAGGGCAGCGCCGTGTATCAGGATGTGTGTTTCAGTTTCATTGTCCAATCCCTGTATACAATCTTATGCAAAAGTTTAGGCACCCTTTGATAAACAACAGATTTTTGTGATTTTTTTTAATTAAAAAGATGTTAACACAGTCTCTCTTGGAAATGGAAAAAAAATCCACAATATTTTCAGCAAACATTGATGCATAGTTAATTCTTATGCCATGAATGAAAAAAAAAAACATTATTATGGCACTGTGTAAAAGTTTGGGCACCCTAAGAGTTCCAGAGTCTCAGATTCTTTTTATAAGGTTTCAGACCTTAATCAGCTTGTTAGATCTGATGCATGACAACAACTGTCATTAGTAAATGCCAATTTCAAAGCTTTACAAATAATTTGACTCTTCAAACCTTGTGCACACACTTGCGGACACTCAACAACAATGGGCTCCTCTAAGCAGCTGTGTAAGACTCTGAAAATGAAAATTATTGATACTCACAATGCAGGAGAAGGCTACAAGAAGATAGCAAACTGTTGTCAGTTTACAGTTTTCACAGTGAGAAATGTAATTAAGAGATGGCAGTTTAGAGGAACTGTGAAGGTCAAGATGAGATCTGGAAGACAAAGAAAACTCTCGGAGAGAACTGCTCGTATGCTGGTCAGAAAGACAAATCAAACCCCAATTTGACTGCAAAAAACCTGCAGGAAGATTTAGCAGACTCAGGAGTGGTGGTGCACCATTACACAAGACCTTCATGGAAGAGACAGCAGAAGAAAACCTGACCTGCATTCCCATCATAAAATCTAATGTCAGAAGTAAGCAACAGAAAATCTACAGAAGTCTGATGCGTTTTGGAAACAAGTGCTTTGGACTGATGAAGTTAAAATAGAACCCTTTGGCCACAATCAGCGAAGGCATGTTTGGAGAAAAAAAGGAGCAGCATTTCATGAAAAGAACATGTTGTTGTCCATTAAGCATGGGGGTGGATCTATCATGCTTTGGGGTTGTGTTGGAGCCAGTGGCGCAGGAATGGGTGGAAGGATTCTGGAAGTATACATCACACCATCTGTAAAAAAGCTGAAGCTGAAAAGAGGATGGCTTCTACACCAGGACAATGCTCCTAAACGTACCTCGAAATCCACTATGGAATACCTCAAGAGACGCAAGCTGAATTTTTGGAATGGCCATCACATTTCCCCGATTTAGACATTATTGAAAATTTGTGGGTCGATCTTAAAAGAGCTGTGCATACAAGACAACCAAAGAATATTACAGAACTAGAAGTCTTTTGCATGGAAGAATGGGAGAAAATCCCTATAATTGAAAGACATATATACTGTATATATACACGCACACAAAAATATATTCAAATAATTAACATTTCTTATCCCAGACCCTAGGGTTTTTCGTTTGCTGGCTTTATGTCGCTAAGTGGCGCTATAACCATAGATTGAGGCCTCAGGTCTTAGTTCATTCTCTCCAGCATAAATGAGCTCCAGCTCATCAACATTCTCTTACTTGAAACCATTCTCACAGTATTAAAATTACAGCACAAATTTAGAAATTAAATTAAATATAGTAATTTATTATTTACATAGAATTTAATGAAAGTAAGTGTTAACACAAGGAGACTTTATATTTTATCGTGTGCAATTAGAAAATCCACAAAAGGGTTTTATTTCATCTTATACTTTGTGTTTTTTTTTTTTTTGTAATATATTTATTAACTGAAATAAATTAACTAAATGACTGTAAAATTCAAACATAAACATAACATAAATCAAACATAACTAACATAAATGTTAGTTAGCAGCACTGGTGTTTTTGCATTCTTATGATAAGAATGAAATGCAGTAGGCTGTTATGATCATCATAATTTTCTTCAATAAATAATAAAAACATTTTAAAAATGTACATGTTAGGAACCTCCACCAGAGGTCACTGTTCATGTCTGTCTGTAGTTTTTGTTGGTTGACTCAGTTTCCCAGAAGGCACCTCAGTCAGGTGATGAGTGCTCACCTGAACTGAGGTGGCTCATTAAAGATTCTATAAATAGCAGTTTGTTCTGGGAAACTGTGTTGAGCACTGTTTGTATATAATGACATGTGGGCATTACTTTTGTTTGGTTTTTGTTTCTTTGAGTTTTCTATTTTAGTTATACTGTTTAACCTGTGTTCAGGAGGGCTCTAGTTTAGTTTTCTTTATACTCCTTGTGTTACTGGATTCATGGAGCTGTCCTGTTCAGTGTTTAGTTAGGCTGTGTCTCCTCTTGTGTAAGTACTGTTCTGTGTGTTGGTCTTCTTGTCTAGTTCTTTGTTTGTTGCTTCCCTTATCTGTTTAGATGTTTGTAGCCACATGCGGTCTTGGCCGCTAGCAGGGTTAGCCGCTAGTGGGATTGGTCACTAGTAGGTTAGCCGCTAGTTTGGAATAGCCTCATGTGTGCCTTGCCTCCTTGTGTTCAGTTCTCCCCTATTAGGTCAGTACTAACCTGGTTAGCCACTAATCCCTTAGATACTAACCCGGTTAGGTCAGCATCCAGTGTCCCAGTATTCCATGTAGCTACTAACCTCACTAACCACTAACCCATTTGGTCTCTCTAGCCCTGTCTTTCCTGGCTAGTCCTGTCCCTCCAGTCCTCGCCCCGTCTTTCCAAAGTCTTCCCAGTCTTCTTTCCAAAAAGTTTATTGCCTAATAAATGTTTGTTATTAATGTTAAATATAAAAACAGCCATCCCTGCACTTAGAGCTCAATTCACATGCAACTGGAACCATCATTATGATAACATATAAATGTTTATATCAGAAATAAAAATACTAATATTAATCAAATGAACACAAAAATAGTATTTTTTTTTATTGATCATTTTTATTGATAAGTGAAATGATGGAGCTGAAGTCATTCGACAAGGAACAACTGTGACACGATCAGAGTATGACCTCACAGTCACTAATGGAGCAAAGGTACAGACTCAACATACAAGCACCATCTGAGACAGAGAATCGCCACCTCCCAGTCTCTAATATAATGTAACTATGACGTAATATAAATATATTTTTTATATATATATATATAAAATATATATATATGACGTGTATAAAAACCTGCGTGTAAGAGACCGCAGGCAGTAACATGTGAGACAGGGAAGCACATCGGCTGCTGGTCATCCCAGAGACACTGATGGTATGATAAAATCGCCCTTTACTTGTACGAAGGACTGATCACTTGAATCTGAGTTACTTGATGTTTAACTTATTTACTATAGTGTATTTACTATAGTGTTCATTACAAGCGAAAGAGTCATTTATGTTTTGCTGTGATTGTTGTTTAAGTGTTTCCATGTATTCACAAAAAATGTAATATGATGTTGTTTATTACATGTCTTTTAAAGGGTTAATAGAAAACTATGTGTTAAGCTTATTTAAATAATTCCATTGTTGTATTTGTTTAAATTTTATCTGACAGTTATTTTTTAGAATTAGTGATTTAACTGTTATTTATCAGGAATAGTAAGTACCCTTTCTCTGTTTTTTCATTTCAGGTTATCGACCTCTCTCACTCACTTAGCTGAATCCACCAATCAATTAGTTGAATCCACTTTGAACAATTGTTGTGTAACCTGCAAAGCCGTCACACACAAGAATTAAAAGTGATTCCAGAGTTGATCCTCATGTCCCCTGTAGCTGACTATGGTTTTTTTTTAGTTTGAAGCAGAAGTTGATGTGCAAATTCCTGGATAACTCAACAAACATATTGCAATAATGCAGGTCAAATACAATACACCTGTCCATAAATAAAAAGGAATATTTAGACATTTTTGCAAAATATATTTCACTTAAATATCACAGATTAAAACAAGGAAAGGAGGCTTGCCGTGCTAAGTCGAGGAAATTGAGACATCAGTTTTCGTTATTTTACAAAATCTGAGTGTGTTCAGTAAATTTATGAATTACACTCGAAAAGTATCAAATCCAACTATGAATTCTGATTTAATTGCTACCATTAAGCATTTCTATAGATTTTTTTATTTAATGCTTTGCTGGTGAAATAAATTTTAGGCAGAGACGCTTGGGCCTGTTAATTAGTAAAAAAAAAAAAAAAACAATTCTGCCAATTCCCCCATCAGCAAAACCGGTTCGATAACTTCACACTTATTATGAATGAAATGTGAGAAGAGGGATTACAGTAACTGGGGGTCTGCGGGTGTTCAACTTGGAGCGTGCTGTCGCATTGTATTCAGTGAGTAGCCTATATATTTGTTTGTTGCGTTTCTGGGGGAGTGTGTCTGTAGTTTTATCGATAAATATGCTCATATCTGCACACGCGTTTATGAACCTTTTGATCAACCGCACTCACTTTTACTTTGCAAAAGTCAGTTGTTTACTGTATATTTAAAGTGCATACACACATTATGAAAGATCTATTATAAAACTAAATAAAAATCGTGTTTGCTTCAGCATTGGAAACAATATTATTTTAGGCTAGCTCATTATACACTTTTGTATTCTTCTCTTTTTGCCCACACGCAGGCACTTTTTACATTTGAACAGAAACTAATAATGAGTCGGTAGGCACGTTATTTTTCATATAACTTAAAGAATTAAGTTAATTTTACACAATAATTAAGAATTGTTTGCTTTAGACTTGTGCAGTCATGTGTAAATAGCTTTTTCTTATAGCTTTTTGTTTTTATATAGTAGTATAGACATTGAAAAACCTGTTTAAACATGAGTGCACCAGTCATCTATTTATAATATACATACATTGGCAGTTATTGGCAGTTAGTGTATGTGTGTGTGCCTTGTGTTGGATTGCCACCCTGTCCAGGGTGTACCGTGCCTTGTGCCCCAAGTCTTCAGGGATAGGCTCCAGGCCCCCTGTGACCCTGAATACAGGATTAAGCAGTATAGATGATGATGAGTGAGTGAGAGCTTTGTCCAGTGGGAAAATGATGGTCTCAATGATGCCATCATGTCAGGAGGTCACATGAGGGTTGGTTACCAACCGAGTACATAAATAAAATGGAAAGAACTATATCTTTAACTCAGTAGACCATAACTAACACCCCAATTTTTAAAATTTATTTTCTTATGTTTTCTAAAATGAACAATGTTAAATTCATTGTACGTTGTGCTCAACTGTGATCACTGTCAAACTGGTCACTAGATGGCGCTTATCGCTAGGGAGGAACCTAAAACCCCACAGAAGCCAGGTGTTGCTGATTAAGTCCTGCAGCGAAGCTAAACACAAGCTAAAGTTTTGTGCCTCTTTTAGATGGTAACTACAGGTGGGTTAATATTCCTCCAAATGAGATGTAAATACCCTTTAGTAAGATATGAGTGTTGAGAATCTGTGGTGGTAACATCAAAAGTATGCAGTTAGTAGTTTTGCTGTGATGGTGTGAGAAATATGTTCAACTATGCACTATCATGCTAGGCTAATTGAACTGTTGTCAGTGAATAGTTGCATATGGAGCCACAGTTAGTTTAGAACATAGGGATTGTTGCCAAAGTAAATGCCAGAAACGTTAAAGGGATAATATACAGTACATATTGTTTTGCTTTAGGGTAATGCATTTTTGTATGTTTATGCGGTTGTTAAAGATATGCACTAAGGTAGTTGGCATGTGAAACATATGATTTGACAATTTTGCTAGGTTATTTACTATTTGAATTGCTGTGTTTACTTTGTTTTTCCTCATAATTTTTCTGGTTGAAAAGGACTATTTCGAAGACCATATTTTGAAGTACATTTTAATGTACAATACTAAGATTATAATGTATTTACACAGACTAGAGCCCCAGTTCTCTAAAGATGTGGTAATGCTGATGAAGATGATAATGATAAAGAACAGCTGAGCTACAGTGACCAAGCTGATGGTGAATGTGCCGAGGTGAACGATGATGAGGAAGATTTTTTATTTTATTTGTATAGCGCTTTTAATAATTGACATTGTCGCAAAGCAGCTTTACACAATCAAAAGAATTTAGAATTATTTTTAAGAAGATGTAGATGCCACCTGAAAAAAGTCTGGGGCAATGGGAGCTTTGTATGCATTTATTTTCATCCACTTTGCTGAGAGAAAAAGTGTTTGTACTAAGTGGTTATTTTGTAGTTCATCATAATGGTTACATATATTTTCTTAGTTTGTAATCATTTTACCACAAATAAAATTAATAAATAAATTTCTGGAGATGGAAACGTGTTTATGTAATATTGTCAATGAAGGAAAAGTCTAATTTACTTTCCAATTTATTCCAATTGGCCCAATGTAGGCACTGACGTTCGCCCAGTGTTAGCCCTTCAGCAGTGTGCGATCTGGGTCTAATTTAATTTCCAATTTCCAACTTATCTACTGAACCAACGTTGTGCCAACATTGGGTCAACCTTGCCATTATCTACGGAACCAACGTTAGCTAACATTGGGCCAACCTTTCTTTGGCCCCAACAATGAGCCAACATTGGGCCAATGGACAAAATGACATTGGGCCAACCACTGATGCTAACATTGGCCCAATGTAGGCACTGATGTTCACCCAGCGTTGGCCCTTCAGCAGGAGGTTTCAGAGTTATTACTTATAAAAATAAAATTCCTTTACTATGAAGCATCTATCCTAGCACTGAGTGGTTTCAGATGAATGGAGAATTATAAAGTTTTTTAGAAAAAAATAAACAAGATCAAGTGTTCACATTAATAGAAATTTAATACACAGATTTAATACAGTTTAATTTATATTAGATTTTTTATTCAAATTAGATACAAATTTTTTGACTTAACTATAACTCAATGACTGATCAGATCTATCTCAGTTACTCCAACCTCCTGCATGTCCTCCCTCACACCCATAAACCTCTTCTTGAACCTCCCTCTTTTCCTCTGCCTCCATCTCTAACAATCTCTAACCCCTACCTCCACTGCACATGCCCAAACCATCTGGGTGATTCTCACGAAACCATTAAAACACCATAGCACTAATGATTTTTAATATAAAATGTGTAATTTTGTTTTTCAAGTCACATGGGAGTAGGACTCCAAATAAGCAGCAGATAAGAAGAGAACATGGGCAGCCTCTCATGCACATTAACACTGTGTTCCCAACATTGATTAAATTGATTGCATCAGAAAGTATTTTTCACATTTTTATGTCTGCCAGTGTGTTAAACATCTATGGGTGTTGAGCCCCCCTTAAATGAAAATCATAGAAATGCCCATGAGTAAGGTCTAATTATATGGACTGCAAAAAAATTAGTAAAACCATTATGGCTTCTCTATAGTTAGCAAAACATTCTGAGGCACTTCATGCTCCGCAACATCATTCTCATACACAGCAACATTTAAGGTTGTTTGCGGTAATGAAAACTCATGTTTCCAGAATGAGAATTTAAGCATATTGTGTGTGACTTTTAAATATGTCTTATAAATTTAAGGTTAATGTTAAATGTACTAACTGTACTGTATATATATGATTTGTTTCATTGTAGACAGTCAGCAAGTGAAAAAAAAGTTTTAGCAAAGATCAGATTGAGAAAGCAATTATACAGCAACCCAGAACTGCTTGAGGAGTACAGAAGGAAGAATCAAAAACATCAAAAACACCCTAGAGTGTTAGACTCTTCATCTCTCTCAACGTGTCCCAATCGTCTGCATCCTCAACACTTGCACCCACTAGCTTCATATCTTTATTTATAACATACATATACCTCCTCTTTGGCCTTCCTCTTTGCCTCCTGCCTGCAAGCTTCATGTGCAACATTCTCCTACTCATTCTCCCTCTTCTGAACATGTCCAAACCATTGTGCAAATTATTGTGCAGATATTATCTGTTTTTTCCTGCATTACTGAAATAATTAACCTTCTTTCTGGAACCTAGAAAGTGGAACCTTGGATTGCGAGTAACTCTGTCTGCGAGCGCTTTTAAGAAGTGCACAACTTGATAAACGAGCAAGGTCTTTATATATGAGTAGTATGCACACGCTTTGTCTGCCGAGTGTCATGTGATCACAACTAAGCCAGTGGTTCTTCTCTCTCATGTGTGTTTGTCTGTGCACGCATGTATGAAAGCCATCCTACATGGTAGTCCACTTCCTTCTCTCCTCTCTTGTCTTACTTGAAATCCAAGGTTCCACTGTACAGCATATATTACATTTAAAAGAAGAAGTGTGTCTAAGAGTTAAGCTAAGAGTAGAAGAGTAGAGTTATTGCTTGTTGTGTCCAGCGCACCTTGATGCCCTTACCGGTCCGGGCCCGATCGACCGGGAGAGATGCACACACACGCAGGCATGAAGGTGTCTCGGTAATGAGAGGAATCAATCAAAATTTAAAAACCTGTTAAATTAAAAATAAAATATTATTTCAGAACTTCAAGTAACTGCATGACTATTAATCAATTTTTAAAAATTTGAAAATTTATTTGCTTTTTTGACAGAGTTAATGTTTTCAGAGCATTGTGGTAATGATAATTTTTAGGACTTAATTTGGAAATTATGTTCAAAAAGGTGTTAAATGGTATGTAAAAATTTTTTTATTTTTGCAAATACTTCAGACTTCGTTGCAAATGTCTGGAAAAAAAAGTTTCTGTAATTTAAGCATTTCATGCTTGAATTTTTTTAAGCCAAGATTTCGTGGGAATCTAAATCTTAACCTCTCTAATTTTGTTCCCAAACCATCCTACCTGCACTGTCAGTTTAATATATTCATTATCTAATACTGTCCATTCTTGTCACTCCCGAAGCAAATCTTCAGCTCTACCACCTTCAGCTTTGCTTCCGCTTCAGAAAAATATATTAATGTGATTTAAAAAACAAAGGAAATACAGTGAAACCTTGAATTGCGAGTATAATTAATTCCAGAAGCATGCTCATATATCAAAACACTAGTAAATCAAAGAATTTCACCCATAAGACATAATGAAAACTCAAATTATTCATTTCACAACCCAAAAAAATCAATATATAAAAATAATGTATACAAAATATTAAGTAAAAAAAAAAAAATTAACCTGCAATCTTAACCTTTTGAAAAAAGTAAAGATAAATCCTGACATATAAGTGTCCATACGCGTTGTGTGTGTGTGCATGTGTGTGAAGCTAAAACAATAGGAGGAATGACACCCTCCCCTCTTCCTCCTCTCGTCTTACACAATAACTTGTCCTCCTCACTTATTTGAGAGTGGGTAGGACTTCTATGCGGGCGACTTTCTCACACACACACACACACACACTAACGAAAGCACTTTTATCGGGAAAATAAACAAGAGATCTCTCTAATGACACTCGATCATGCGCACTAATTTCACTGCTGTAAAGTCACTGTTGTGTGTTAATAAAAAAAAATTATAACCTGCACTTTACCTTTGAAAAGAAACGCGACAGAGCAGTGTTTCCGTTGGAGTGTATGTTTGTATGAGAAGGCGAGAGGAGGAGGGAAGGGGCACGCTGTCTAATGACGCATGCGCACACACATAGACTAACGTAATCAGTGCAGACTGACAGAGAGAGAGAGAGAGAAAATGGATCTTCAACCTCTCTAATGAGACTTGCTTTTGCTTAACGCGTGTGCACACATATGTGTTATAATAAACAATACACAAGTGTGTGAAAGGATGGCTTTCACGCATGCATACACATACAAACAGAAAATAAAAGAGTCTTTATACGCACACAAGTGGTCACAATGTTATAGTAAACGGTACACGCATGCATGGATGTTGATTTATAGCAATAAGAGACGCGCACTAAGACTGAGCAGGGGAGACGATTACCCACAATTCAGCAGCGCAGAGAAAAACCATTGGCTCTGTTGTGATCACATGATGCTCGGGTCAAAACAAGAAGCACATGTGTGCTACGTGATACTCGACACTTGTAAGCCAAGACTAATGTTTTCACTTCAAAATTTATTACAAAGGTTTGCTGTTCTTGTGGAAGGCTCACAAACTGGGTTACTCGCAATCTACGATTTCACTGTATATGGCCTGCAATGTTTTTGGTGTTGCTCAAGTGAATTATACATGCACATACAAATAAAGTGCATGGGCTGTACTATAAATGTTTTTAGGGATATGTCTCCTTATGGCTCCATTACCACTTCTAACTGACCCATGTAGCACCATAAAGTTAATATAATAATAATTATCTATCAATAACTGGCTGTTTTGTTCAGGGCAACATAATGCAGGGCTATACAGATGGAATATGCAAGTTAGATATTACTGGCAAAAAAACCCATAGTAGTTATAATCGACAGAAATCAGCCATAAACTGTGGATAGGAAATTAGGAATTACATGTTGAAGACAAAAACACTAACAATAACTACGATAAAAAAGTATGAGATTTAAATAAGCTGACTGACACTGTTACCAAAGTTTTTACATTGTTGATTAAATACTCTGAGACAGCATTTAAATAGTCAGGGTATGAGGGTGCGAAAAAGAAAGGGGAAGTGGCAGTGAATATACTGTTTCCTGTCATGCATGATTAAGCTATACTTCCTCCCAGCTATATAATATTTTCTTGCTTATCCCGTTATAAAGATAAGCAAATGTCCAGGGCTTCCTGAAGCACTTTGGAAACAGCAGGAATCAGCTTGTTGGCAAAGTCCCTGAGACGTGTGTTCAGACTCTGACATTGCCCTTGATGGAGTGTGAAACATGAATTGTAGTCTCAAACACTAAATGAGGATTTACAATGACTTTGAAAGCATTTACTGTAGCTCTGTAGGATCAACCTGTACACATATTCTAAAACATTGACTCTCATAACCTTCTTCCATAACCTTCTTATTCTGGTGAATACTTAGGGTGGGGATCCCTTATAGAAAGAGGAAATTATTTTTTCTTAACCTCAAAACCTACTTCCTGATTGTATTTTCTCTCAGGTTCAGGCAGGAAGTTAAGCAGAAGTATACATTTGTCGAAATTTTGCAGAGCTACATAATGAGTCTGGTACATGTAACAGTACACACAGTTATTAAGCACTGCAATTTTCTAAAAGTAGTCAGCATCAGCAAAATTTTGGCTCACCTGGTAATACTTCTGTACAGTATAATACTAATGCTACCTGGGCCTGCAAGTTGACAGCAGGTCAATGAGTCATGTGAATGGCATAAAATCATAATGTGAGGTACTGATTTTTAATTTGATTCTGGAATTACTTGGGATATTATTAACCTTGAGGGAAGATTAGTGAGCAAGATTCATTGAGCACACCCTGAAGATATGCATAAGAACATTTCCTGATTCAAACTCCACAACACCCTTTGAGTAAAGCCTTTACCCCTCAACTGCTCAGATATACAAAAAAAAAGGAAGTTGCTTGTATAGGGTGTTTGCCAAATTCTGTAAATGTGTTGATAATAATGAACATGTGTTCACTGAACACATTTTCACTGTTAGAAGTAATTTAATTTAACATGAAGAAAAATATAAATATTAAATGGATTTATGAGTTTTTTTTTCTGGAGGAGTTTGAGAAACAGTATTGTATTTCTGTATTATACAAAAGATTAAACATTGTACTGTTGTGTCACTCGCAAGGCCTGCCTCTGCTTTCCTGTGCTGGCCAGAGGTGTTCAAACTGTTTAAGCAGCAGATCAATAATGCAGGTCATCCTATATATTACTCTTCCTTAGGGTTGTGCTCTGTACCTCTGTTAACCAATGAAAGTCAGACATTGCTTTTCAACCATGCTTCAACGGAATTATAAAAAAAAAATGAACTGATGGAACCCCTAACTTAATAGTTTGTTGCACAACCTTTTGAGGCAATCACTGCAATCAAGCGATTCCTGTAACTGTCAATGAGACTTCTGCGCCTCTCTGCAGGTATTTTGGCCCACTCCTCATGAGCAAGCTGCTCCAGTTGTTTCCGGTTTGAAGGGTGTCTTTTCCAGACAGCATGTTTCAGCTCCTTCCAAAGATGCTCAATAGGATTGAGGTCAGGGCTCATAGAAGGCCACTTTAGAATAGTCCAATGTTTTCCTCGTAGCCATTCTTGGGTGTTTTTAGCTGTGTGTTTTGGGTCATTGTCCTGTTGCAAGACCCATGACCTGCGACTGAGACCCAACTTTCTGACACTGGCCAGCACATTTCTCTCTAGAATCCCTTGATAGTCTTGAGATTTCATTGTACCCTGCACAGATTCAAGACACCCTGTGCCAGATGCAGCAAAGCAGCCCCAGAACATAACAGAGCCTCCTCCATGTTTCACAGTAGGGACAGTGTTCTTTTCTTGTTATGCTTCATTTTTCCGTCTGTGAACATAGAGCTGATGTGCGTTGGCAAAAAGTTTAATTTTTGTCTCATCTGTCCATAGGACATTCTCCCAGAAGCTTTGTGGCTTGTCAACATGTAGTTTGTCATATTCCAGTCTGGCTTTTTCATAATTTGTTTTCAACAACAGTGTCCTCCTTGGTCGTCTCCCATGTAGTCCACTTTGATCTGACACTGATGTTCCTTGAGCATGAAGTTCACCTTGGATCTCTTTAGAAGTCTTTCTGGGCTCTTTTGTTACCATTCGGATTATCCATCTCTTTGATTTGTCATGAATTTTCCTCGTGCGGCCACGTCCAGGGAGGTTGGCTACAATCTCGTGGATCTTAAATTTCTGAATAATATGTGCAACTGTAGTCACAGGAACATCTAGCTGCTTGGAAATGGACTTATAGCCTTTACCTTTAACATGCTTGTCTATAATTTTCTTTCGAATCTCCTGAGACAACTCTTTCCTTCGCTTCCTCTGGTCCATGTTGAGTGTGGTACATAATATGTCACCAAACAACACAGTGACTACCTGGAGCCCTATATATAGGCCCACTGATTGATTACAAGATTGTAGACACCTGTGATGCTAATTAGTGGACACACCTTGAATGAATATGTCCCTTTGGTCACATTATTTTCAGTATTTTCTAGGGGTACCATCATTTTTGTCCAGGCCTGTTCCATGAGTTTATTTTTTTTTAAATAATTCTGTTGAAGCATGGTTGAAAAGCAATGTCTGACTTGAACTTCCCGTCCTATCTATATATTTATATAATCTATAATTAGTGTACTGGGGCAAAAGAAATAAATTAGCTAATTATCATGAAGTTCTCCAACTTGTTTTGTTTTGCATCTACAAGTTTCCTGAGAATCAAGATGTTTTGGTTGAAAGTCCTTAATAGCCTGTGAAGGCAAAGAGCTTATGGGGATATTGGAAGTAAAACCATTAACTATTTAAATTCTTACATTACCAGATCACCCATGTGAACCCCACATAGCACAAACATCTAAACTCCAAGACCACAGCTTATATTCAAACCATCTACCATCAAGGTGTGAGGCAACAATTCAAACCACTGAGCCACTGGTCCATGTTAACAAAATAAAATGAAAAAATGAATAAAATTTATGGCACGTCCAGGTTAGATGCATAATTGCAATTTTGTTAACTCGATTTTGTTAACTATGAAAAAACACGAGCTCTAAAAGAACCGAAACACCCCCAAGTAGCATGTAGATTTCTACCACCATTGTGATAGATTTTAATAAGCTATAATAGGTTGAAGAAATGTTGTTCGTTCCTGATGTTTTTGTTTTTTTTCTCAGAAAAAAAAATATATATAAAAGCCGCCTTTAATAGTATAGTATTTAATTTTCTGGTAACAACCCGTTGTGCGGATCATCTCTTAAAAAGAAACTGAAACTATGATGAAAGTATTTTCTTTGAAGAATATTTTAGGTTTCAAAATAGTTTTACTTCAAAAGGAGAACTTCAAAATGAGAAGAACTTAAAAATGTTTTACCTGTGAAGATGAGCAGTTTGCCTCTGCATCGTGTTTTGCTATACGTGTATTCCGCCGATTACTCAGTTACACACTAGTGAACTAGCTTGAATCATTTTAGTGACTCGGTACTTTCAATCTCGTTCATCAAAATGAACAAATCTTTTTTTTGAGTCATTTAGTTCATTTGATTCTTTTTGACATTTTCAATAAACAGACCCCCAACACGTCTACATATACAAATTTTGGCTATAGTTTTATAGTATTTTCTCTAGTTTATACAAAAAATTAAAGCGTCTATGAACATTAAATTTGTTTAGCTGGGTTGAAATTTTAAAGGGCTGGGTTATTTTATCTGTCCCAACCAGTGGGTTAAATGAACTCTTCCTGGGGTGAGAGAACCAGATAATTAATTTTATATAGGTATTGTTAAATATATAATAAATAAAACAAACACTCTCTGTAGAACAACAAAACCAAAAGGCTCCCATCATTCTGATTTGAATTACATTTATTCTGTGCATTTAATACAATGTTTAAACACTTTTTATAAAAAAAAAATATTCGATACAAGTCTTATAATGCCAAGATTACATTAAACAGTCCCCATCTTAATGTTTTAATTTACCTATTAGTTATTTAACTTAGTTTATCTACTACTATTTCATTTACTTTCAAAAGGACATTAAGAACAATAAAACTTATTAATTAAATGTGGGCTGACAAAACTGTTGTCCTCAAAAATAACAGATGGACTCACGTCCATCAATCACATCTACTGTACTGTATGCAGGCTTGCCGGCATGGTGGTGTAGTGGTTAGCACTGTTGCCTTGCACCTCAAGGATCAGGGTTTGATTCCCGTCTCTGTGTGCATGGAGGACCAGACTCGATTCCCGTCTCTGTGTGCATGGAGTTGGCATGTTCTCCCCATGCTTGGTCGGTTTCCTCCAGGTACTCCACAGTCCAAAGACAAGCAGATTAGGCTAATTGGTGTTCCCAAATTGCCCATACCATGTGAATGAGTCTATGACTGAGTGTATGTGTGCACTGCGATGGATTGGCACCCTGTCCACATATACACTCAATATACGCAATATACTCAATATACAATTCACATACAACTCACATACGATTCCAATTACAATACTTGTGCCCTAAGCCTACTGGGACCGCGACCCCGAATACAAGATAAAGTGATATAGACGATGAGTAAGTGAGTGGACAGTATGGGTGGGAAGACATTGTGCATTTAACATCAAAGACAAAAAACATTTAAAAGAAACATCAACAGCCTGTCTGTCTCAATAGCATAGCCTCCAACAATAGCGAAGGTCTTTCAGGTCTCCTTGTCTCATCCCCAAGGCACAAAAAATGTATCAGTGCTCCAGTCATCTCCATATTTTGCAGATATTCCATGATGTTGGTTCACCTGTGGGTTACACACCATTCCTTAGTGTTGCAATATAACTGACATTTAAGTCAAGCATTTTTGTGAATGACATATGGATTTAATGCAAAACATGTTTTCTCTTATAAATACACAAAATAATGAACGTGATGTGAACACTAATTTAGTGTATATTTCTGACTAATGTACCTCAAGATGTAATGTGTGAGGTATAACAGAATACTCCGCTCCAAACCCTAGATAAATAGGATATTTAAGTGATTAATTTACAACTTATACTGAATTTTTCGGTAACACTTTACGGTAAGGGTACATGAATTACCATGAATTCATGCATAAATTCATGCATGAATTATGTGTTACTTCATGCATTAATGTCTCATGAATTATCAGGAACTAACATGAGTTCAAAGTCTTTCTATCATGACTTTGTTCACAAAAAAAAAACCCTCTTTCCTATTCGCTGTCGCTAAATCTATACTTTTGGTACACGAATAATCATGAATTCATGCTATGAATGAACTATGATTATTTTCATACATGCAAGACTACTTACCTCATGCATGCATACAGGCTAGAACAGTATATGTCAATTAAACAACTAATGTTTTATATTAATTATGAATTGTCAAGCTCGTTCATGTCTTCATAGTAGCCTGCAGTAAATGGTCAGACTCCAGCACTGGTCAATCACAGAACATAGCTTGTATAGTCAGCTGACATCCAAATACAGTAGTCATCATTAACTAAGCATTAATTTCTCATGAGTTCATCATGTGTGTGGCCCCTCAACTAAAGTGATAACCACACCCAACAAAGACTAATCACAGCACAATAGCATGTGAATTGTTGACATCCAAATACAGTAGTCATCATTAACTAAGCATTAAGTTCTCATGACTTCATCATGTGTGTGGCCCCTCAACTAAAGTGGTGACCAGACCTCAACATTGACTAATCACAGAACATAGCTTGTATATTCCGTTGACATCCAAATACAGTAGTCATCATTAACTAAGCATTAACTTCTCATGACTTCATCATGTGTGTGGCCCCTCAACTAAAGTGGTGACTTTCTCCTTTTATATATTGACGTAGGCATAATTGTGAAATGACATGAATATGAACATGAAAGTTTAAGCTTTTGCACACAGTACACTGAGGACACAAAAAGGACTTTGATCTTAACTTTCTGCTTTATTCTTAAACAGTAACCCAGTTAACCCAGTTCTTGTCCCAGTAAAATCAACATCAATGCCTGGAAAGAGCTGAGAAGAAATTCGGTACATATACCATGAACTTTTAGAAAGAAAAAAAAAGATGAAAAAAGGTTTCACAAACAGCTTGGTATTTTAAGGTAGGGAGCCACCTTTAAGCTACTGATGTAGACTCCTCATGGAATATTTAATGCGGAACAAAAATAAAATAAACAAATAAATACATTCCACAAACACATGGCATACAGAACATAGCTTAGTGCTTGTAAATATCCAGTAAGGATCCGTCGCCTTTTTTCTTTAGGATAGCTGAAGCTGTAGGCTCCTGCTCACAAAAACCCCTGCAAGTTTCAGCAAACCCTTTCAGGCTGTCCTTCCTTTTAAAAGTGGACCTCAACGTGCGGAACAGATCTGGGTTGCAAGTTCGGCAATCGGAGCCTGTGACACAATGGTATTTCGATCAACCCCAAGCCTTGCATAAGCTTCAGCTTTGCTGATGTGATCCTTTTTAATCTTCTCCAACACCATGTTGTAGCGGCGGATGGAGTCGTCAGGGGTTTTGACTGTAGGACAAGAAAATGCGTTATTGGCTGATTTCTATTTAACTGAACCAGCCTAGTAATAATGCTGTAATAATACAGTTTACAATTTTACTTATACATAATCATTGAACAAAAAATAAGCAAACTTTAAAGTGGTAAACAGAGGTGGAAATTTGTAATTGGTCCATAGATTATAGATTTGTATGTGACATTGAGCAACGAGTGGCAAATTCAGTATTGTCACTGCTTGCAAAATTGCACACTTTAAATGATTTTTTAGCTTTGCTGATCCTACTAGGACACATCTGTAAACATTGTTGCAATATTAAGTTCTGATTTATCAATAGCTGTTATTTAGTTTGTAAAGTATCATACAAAATGAATTTTAACATTTTGTGTGCATGACAAGTTTTATACAACATTATTAATCTAAAGGTGATGGTAAGGGAGATGGTGGTTTTACAGAGGGGATGCTTTTTGTCATTTTTTTCAACAAGTGGGAAGACATCACCCTGCATCCCCTATCAATTCAAGCCCTGAGTATAGGTGTATGTAAAGTACATTAAAAGTGTTTACATTCATTGCTGACCTGCTGGCCAATCAGAGAATGACTCTACTGTATCAATTTGTGTATGACTCACTGCATACCTCTTAGTTTCTTGCCCATTTTTTTGGCCTTTTTTGGCTGGGACTTTTTCTTCTTAGCTTTCTTAGTCCCTGAGGACTCAGAATCTGACTCTGAATCAGATGATGAATCAGAGGATGATGAATCGGTTACACTTGACTCCTGTTTCCTCTTTCCAGATGCCTGCCTCATAGGTGGGATATTGCTGGCCATATCCCCACCCTTATCACTTCTTACTGCAAGAGCTGTGAAAATCAAAAGGTTAAGGATTTCTTTGCCAATGTAATTTTTGCCAATGATTTTGCGACAATATCTTTGAAGCTGTAATATTCTTAAATCAGTTTTACCCTCTTTTAGTCTTTCCCTGAGGAAATCTCGCTCCTCTTTAAGTGTGTCCACCCAGTCTTTTAGGGTGGCAATCTCTTTTTTTTGATCCTCAATCGTCTGCTTAGCCTCCTGTAGACCTGTTTGCAGAGTTGTGATGTGATATTGTGATGCAGATGTACACATTAACACTTAACATATTTTTACATCAGTTTTAAACAGCAGTAAAGTGATAAATGAAGCATACAAGCACATAAAGAACAATACTGACATTAAAAATCACATACTTTAAAGTTCTGTTAAATGTAGTTGACTGAAATATGCTCACCAGTTTCGTTAGCTTTTGCGGCTGCAGAGGTCTGTGGATGATCCCGCAGAGGTGAAAGCACTGTAAAGTTTCAATGACAGACAAAGATATAATTTAGCTACAGATATCAGTGTTCATTTAATCTGCGTGATGTATGCTAATGTCTGATGGCTGGGCAGATCAACAGCTTGAAACTCAACGGGACACACAAAACAGCTGTATTTTTACATTTATATTTATCTCCAAAAATACTAAGACTAAAGGATATAAAAAGACTGAGGTGATTTTGAATCAGGTAAAAAACTAGTGACCATTACTAACATACATTCAACCTCCTCTTCTTATTGGATAATGCTGTATGTTGAGGATAAACTTAAGATATAACAATGAGGGTTGGAGCCAAAATTATATTCCTAAAAGGGACAATATTTTTATATTACTTCTTTGAATATATAATAACAGCAAGCAATAAAGTAAAATTAACCTACCCTTCTCACTACTCTTGGTCCTTGAAGATATCTTTTGTTGATTTTGTGGAGACTGAACCACGAACAGGCCTGGGTAAAAGATGAGAGAAGACAGTATATTGACAAAGGATAGGGCTTTTACTTAAACACAATGTGTAGCTGGCACTGTGACACAGGAGTGCAAATTCAATGTATATTATAAATTATGCACATACATTATTATTAAATTATTTATTATTATTTGACATTCCTGAACATGGCTATGTTACAAAAAAAAAAATGACATGTAAAATTTAGAATGGTAATGAAAGTGATCTACTAGAATGTAGAAATACTAAGACACAGGCTATTTTAATATTAAGAAACCACCTATAACTTGAAAGCTATTCAACATCACGTTCCACATCAGATAAGTAAATGAGTAGCCTAAGTCACACCACAGTTAATGTTGATTTCAGCAGTTAGCCTAATAAGGTTAATTGCTGAAGCCCCTTTTTGGCAAGAAATGTCTTCACGTTAACACTATTTTAGATTCCTGTGCATAGAGGTATTACTGTTGTCACAAATTCTGTAATAATACACTGAAAGCCTATAAATATACATTGATCCTTGGCAGGAATTAATCCTACCTTTTTCAACCTTCTCAACTCTTGATTTCTGTGGCATATCTTGTGCAGACTGCTGCAAGGACAGGTCTGGGTGGAAGATTAGAAAACATAAAGCAAACATAATATCAAAACAGCACTTTATAACATCACATAACACTTCTTATTTTGTTGGTGAAGGGAAAAGAAAGTGTTGGACGATAACATGAACCTATGTTGAACCTAGCTGTTTGAAGACCCATTTTACTTCACTCACTTAACTGACAGTTACAGTCTATTGAAAGTAATTACTTATAATTATAATAATGATATAAAGGTATATAAAAGGTAATTAGCTTTTGCAGCTGATTAATACTTTAGGCATCGAGCAACTAGCTAATCTATTAATATAACTTGCTTGCTAGCCAACGCCTAGCTATTAAGTAGTGGACTTAAATTTTAAACCAAGCTAACTCAATGCATACATTAACATCCACACATTTGAGGCTGTCAGTCCACATACCAATGTCATTTGCCTTTCTTCTGCCTCTTCGCATTCCCACAGACTCCATGCTAATTGTAAACTGATATCACCATGTGCGGTTACCTTGACATGTGTTTTTGGACTTGGCGCGCATCTCTTCTTCTTCCTCCTCCTGTTCCCTGCTTACTGGCTGACGTAAAACAGTAGAGGTCTTTCTTGTTCGTAGCCTCATTTCCAAAAGGAACTCTGCAGGGACCTGTATTGTCCGTGTATTGTCAAAGTATGATATCTTTGTCAGAGTAAATGGAGCACCAAATAGTTTGATGTCATTAAGAAATTGTATAATGTTTTTGTTCGGATGCATGATGTCTACCACAAACGTACAGTAATCGGGGTCGTAACGTAATTAGTCCCTGGAGGATTGTGTCCTATACGTGCCACTTGCTGTTCTGTTTTGCACATGCGTGCGCGTGAACGTTCAAACGCGCAACACCACAACCTGCAAGCGGGAGTTGCCTTGGTTACTTAAAATTAAAAGACAATCTAACATAAAAGCATGCGTTTAGGAAATACAATTTTGTCCTTAATACAGGGAAAGCCAACCAAGAGGAGGACAGTCAAATTAATTAAATGGTTACAGAAAAAAAAAACTTTTGAAAAATAGAATAAGATGCAGGTTGTGTCAGGAAAGGATGAAGTTAAAGAAGAAAGACAACTCAACAGACGTCTACAGATGGTAAGTTATGTGCATGGTTAAATTGATTAAACAAGATTAGTAATTAAGAAGATTAGTAATTATTTACTTATCTAATCTTATTAATCTATTAAATAACTATTAGATAAGACTTCAAGTTATGCTATAGCATGCTCTTGACATTAGATTGGACATTTCAAGCTTTCGACCAACAGAAAGAGCATACAATTTCATATTCAATTTATGTTTGCTAAAATGGCTTTTTTTCTTAGGCTTTGTCGGCTCAGGCTGTACATTATTATTATTGTTATTATTATTATTGTGTTACATACATTATTTCATACATTATTATTAGTTTCCGACATAATAGCCACAGAGGCAAAAAAAACACCAAGACTGTCAGATCAGGATCAGTCTTTGAGAAGTCAAGATGCAGTCTACTTTCATGGATGAATTTTTTTTTACAGGTATTCCAGATCATCCATTAAGTAATGACACACACACACACACATACACCTCTCTCTCTCTCTCTCTCTCTCTCTCTGGAAGGCTTTGGTTCTTTAACCCACACCACAAAGCCCTGTAATATTTGGACCTCAGTAAATAGCATGATCAGTAAAACTGTAAAAACTGTAGTAGAGTTCAATACAGTGGATGGTCATGTCTAGCAGTTGTCCATATTTTGAGGCACATGGTCAATGACAGACTTAGTAAATTTTTCTATATAGTCTATAACATCTCTATGCTTTTTATAATGCTTGGTAAATATTTAATATTCAAGTAAATTTGCTTCTTTGTCAGGTTTTCTCAAGGCTTGCGAATGAGGCAGGTTGATATGAAGACCGATGGCATAGCTAAAAGCTCAGCAACACTCTCAAAGATGTCATCCTGTGTAAGAGGAGTGTGCAGACATGCAATGAGGCGATATGAAAACAAAGCAGGAAAACACCTTGGAGGTGAAACAGAGTTTGTTGTCATCGATGAGAGCAACTTCCGCCATAAACGAAAGGTATTCTGTAAAAATACTTCTTTTTATTTATTATACAATTAACAAAAGAAAGGGGAAAAAAACTCTAACATTAGCTGGCTTTATTCTTTTTCTACTCTGTTTTTCTTTTAAGTATTATATAATAAAAAAGTGCTAAGTGTAAGCTCAGCTAACTGATATCTATATAGTTACTGTGCTTGTGACTGGCTGTATATGATGCACATGACATGATGCATGATAGGAAACTAGGACCCTTAGGGTCAGGCTGTATGACTAATATGATATTAATTTTGAAGTAAAGTGTCAGATGTTAAAAAAATGTTTTTTTGTTTTGTTTTGTTTTTCTTTTTTACAGGATGCTCGTGGGAGAATATCCAGCACCTGGAGACGTAAAAAGTGGGTTTTTGGGATGCTTGGAGTAAAAGGAAAGCATCGAAGACCTATTCTGAGGCTGGTCAAAAAGAGGTCCCGGCACCATCTGATCCCCTTAGTGGTGAAGCATGTGCGGCCTGGAACATTAATCCTAAGTGATGAGTGGAGAGCATATAAGGGTGCACTCACCAACTTGGGCTACAGGCATTTCACCATAAATCATTCAAGGTGGTTTGTTGATCCTGTTAGTGGAGCTCACACTCAGCACTTGGAGAGGGCATGGTTAACATACAAATCGATAATTTGGAGATTGAGGGGAAACCGAACGGCCAAGCTTTTGAAGGAACATCTCGCCGTTATAGAATGGACCTACTGGCTTGGAAACAAGCATAAGGAAGGATTACTTGGTCGTTTATTAAAGGACATTCGGCACCAGTTTCCCTGTTAGCTAATAGTTGTTTAGAAGTGTAGAAACTGGAATTATCTCTTAGTTGCAGGGTTTTTTTTTTTCAGCTTCAGCTATCCTAAAGGGAAAAAAAATTACGGATTCAAAAAAAAAAGAAAAATTATCCTTACTGGATATTTACATGAACTAAACATGTTTGTATATCTTCTGTATGCCATGAGTTTATGTCATTTCTTTGTTTATATATATGTTTAGCATTAAATATTTCATGACGAGTCCACATCAGTAGCTTGTTACTGTCCACATCATTTGGCTCCTTACCTTAAAAAAGATCAAGCTGTTTGTGAAAGGTTTTCGTTTTTATGGTTTTGTAAAAAGTTTTCAAATGAAGGCAATAAAAGTTCATAATATATGTATTCAATTCCTTCTCAGCTCTTCGCAGGCATTGTTGTTGACAGCTGGGTTAACTGGATTACTGTTTAAGAATAAAGCAGAAAGTTAAGATCAAAGTCATTTTGTGTCCACAGTGTACTGTGTGCAAATGCTTAAACTTTCATGTTCATATTCATGTCATTTCACAATTATGCCTACATCAATAATACACTCTTTATCTGTATATAAAAGTCACCACTTTAGTTGAGGGGCCACACACATGATGAACTCATGAGAAATTAATGCTTAGTTAATGATGACTACTGTATTTGGATGTCAGCGGACTATACAAGCTATGTTCTGTGATTGACCAGTGCTGGAGTCTGACCATTTACTGCAGGCTACTATGAAGACATGAACGAGCTTGACAATTCATAATTAATATAAAACATTAGTTGCATATTGTTTAATTGACATATACTGTTCTAGCCTGTATGCATGCATGAGGTAAGTAGTCTTGCATGTATGAAATAATCATAGTTCATGCATGAATTCATGATTATTCGTGTACCAAAAGTATAGATTTAGCGACAGCGAATAGGAAAGAGGGTTTTTTTTGTGAACAAAAGAAAACATCATGATCATGTGTAATAAACCATAAATCATGGTGAAGTACCCACCTTAGTTAATGTTGTAATTAAAGGGTTGATCATTCCTGAAGTCATGATAGAAAGACTTTGAACTCATGTTAGTTCCTGATAATTCATGAGACATTAATGCATGAAGTAACACATAATTCATGCATGAATTTATGCATGAATTCATGGTAATTCATGTACCCTTACCGTAAAGTGTTACCAAAAACAACAACTACAGAGCTGTAACTGGGTGTCACGTTTCTGGGTGTGAGGCATAATTGCAAGAGGATCCAGGTGGTTCAGGGAAACAATATTTATTTTATTTAAACATAAACACAGGGAAAAAACTACAAACAAAACACTTTTCTGTAAAATAAACCAAAAACACGATTAACCAGACGAGAAATACACTTTCAACTTATTGTAACAAATGCAAGACAAAAACTCAAACACACCTTTTATAATGAAATTAATGATCAACTCAGATCAGGTGCGCGCCCACGTATAGAACTGAAACTTAAAAGAACTACACAAAATGTCTTAGGGCGCTTTGGCTTTCATCGTCGACACTATACAGCAAATAGTAGAGCTCGCCGCTGTCATCCTTGAAAGCCTTGTAGTAGAGCTCACCATCTTCGTCGTCGCTGTAACGCGGGAAAGGAGCTGGCAGGTCTGGACCTTCCTCGAGGCGCAGCTGCAACAGCAATTCCTGGAGGTCAGCTACCTGCTCCTGCAGTTTACGAATGCACCCTTCATTCCTTTCGGCGCTCCGCCCGACGCTGCTCCAGTCTAGCTGGGAGGCTGCTCCCGGCTGCACATACCGCCCACACGCCGTTCCTTGTAGCCGCATGCTGTGAGGTGTACCTCCACCCTGGTCACCGCCGAATCTGAACCTTCCGGTCTCTGCACTCCGGTTGGTGCAGGGACTCATGTCACCCCGAGCTGCTCCACCTCTGAACGGCGTGCGCCGTATCGCCAGCCGGCAGCCATTCCAGTCTCGCTGCCGTCTCAGCTCCTCCTGCTCCTTCCTGTCCGGTTTCCTTCTCCGCTTTCTACTACGCCGCTTGGTTCTCCTCCTGCTCTCCGCGTCGGTTTCCCAAGCTTCCAACATCGTTGCCCCCCCCAAAAGAATCTCCCGGGGGAAGGGCTCCTCTGCTATGCCTCTTTTACGGTCTTGCATTCTGTCACGTTTCTGGGTGCGAGGCATAATTGCAAGAGGATCCAGGTGGTTCAGGGAAACGATATTTATTTTATTTAAACATAAACACAGGGAAAAAACTACAAACAAAACACTTACTACACAAAATGTCTTAGGGCGCTTTGGCGCCCTCTAGGGGTTATCCCTGACACTGGGAGTTACAATTTTACAAATGGGACAAAGAAATGTTGAATGCACTTTTTCTTAAAGCAGAAGGCGGAGTTAGTCTGTAAAAAGAAGAAGAAGAAGAATGCTAATTTCTGCTTGTTACATCACCAAAAAAAGGCCTTGTGAATGTTAAACAAATTATGAATAGAGTGTCAATTATTGCTTGTTTTCTTTGCAGAAACAGTAAATTCCATCTCAAATAATTTTGTTTCTGTTTGACAGCCGGCGTAATATTTATCAGGTTTAAGATTACAGTTTTCATTTCATGAGAGCACATCATGGAACAAGAGCATTGTATAAGACAGCATATTTAACTGTAAGCCTATATCTGATATGTGCAACTAACAAATCTGAACTTACAACTTTGTTTTCCAGACCTTGTAAAAGTGTCATCCAGGAAAGCTCAAAGAATAAATGAAATATTACATTTTGACTCAGACATGGCTTTTATGATGCATTCTTTAAAGAGTGCTGTCATTCAGAAAGATACCATTCCCATAAGGAAAGAGGTTTCACCATAGTATGATTAGATGGTATTAGTTGAGATATGAAAATGCTGATCAAAGTACAGTAGGGTCAATAATTATAACTGTTTATTTATTAAATAATCAGTTATAAGACAAATGAGTGGAAGGTTTGAGTCTAGCAATGTGACATGTTGTTTTCTTAATGAGATAAGTTGTCGTTTTTCTGCAAGACGAGCACAAAAAAGAGAAAAGTGCTCAAACCCCTGGTCCTTGGATCAGTTTTCTGGTTCACTGTATGCCTCGCAGAGAATCTTGTCACTTGTAGCTTGGGTAACGGAGAGATAAACATGGTAAGAAGTGAATAAAGTTGAAAACTTTTAAATGAACTTTTTAATTAAATATTGAAATGACCCAGTTTAAGTTCATAAAGGTATACTTTAGATAGGAGTACTAAAATTTTGTAATTAGTTTACATTTAAGTTTTGTCCTGCAACTGTACTTTAAAGTATATAATAAGTGAAATTAAAGGCATTAGTTATGAATTTCTAGCCTTGGATTTCATTTTTTTGTTTATAAAAGTATACTGATATATTGAAGTATACCGTTAAGAAAATATAAATTTAACAATTTTATACAGTAAGTATACTTGTATGTTTGTTTTTGTTTGTTTTTTCTAAATAAACCTAACATCATACAGTGGAACCTCGGATTGCGAGTAACGTGGTTTATGAGTGTTCCGCAAACCGAGCAACGATTTTTAATAAATTTTTAATCGGAAACCGAGCAAGTATTAGTTTACGAGCGCAGAGTATCATGTATCACGCATGCGACTCTTATTTTGACACCGAGCGGCAAGTGATCTCAACTGAGCCAATGATTTTTCTCTCTCTTGAGCTGCAGAAATTATGGGTAATCATCTCCCCTGCTGTGTCTTAATTCTATTTGGTTTACAAGTGTTTTTGGAATACGAGCCCGCTTATAATATGCTCGTAATCCAAGGTTCCACTGTACTTGGAATTTACTATTTTTGTCAGGTATAGACCCTAGAGGGCGCCATGCACCCAGAGACTCCTTTTGGTGCCATCTTGTGTTTTTTGTTTGTTGAACTCTATTGCCCAAAATCAGGTGCGATTTCTTTAAGACTGCAAGGGAAGCTCAGCTTCCCCTATAATGTCACAAAATTAATGGTCAAATTATGTACTATTGTATTAACATTTTATTGACTAAAAATTCCCGTAGCGTCACAGTGCATTTCCCTGTTGAAGCCCAGCGTCCACTGAGTTCAATGCGGCCGTTTTTAAGGTTTTTTTTTTTTTTTCAGTGCTTTGAAACTAGACGGTCATTGGATTATGTCCCGCCCACGGACGCTCAGCGTCTCTGGGGGTGAATGAGGAGTGGGCTGGCCCGGACGCCGAGCTTCTGCGTGATGATTGGAGGGTCTGTCGAAAGACTGCATCTCATTTTGACTGACAGCAATTTTGTACTATAAGGAATCGCTGAAGTCCCATCGTGGATTTCTGAAGTTCAGTCGAAATAAAAACTGATGCAACCTATTTCTGTATATTTGCTTGGCGAAATTGCTTGATTTTCATCATACATTTCACACAATTATACACCACATTCCTTGTTTCACTTTTACAGTGTTTAATTATTTTTTTTAGATCATTCATTCATTCATATAGTAGGCTAGGCTAGCGTCGTGGGTGAACCTGCACACGATGGCAGACAGTGCTAATATTGTCGACCTGATTTTGGCGAAGCCATTTGAAAGTGTTCCTTATGAGGAAAAACAATCAAAACATTAAACAGCAGGGCAGATCAACACCTAAGATTGATTTAGTGCAAAAGATAGGGGAAATAACAGGTCTTTTCAGCTCTCCTGGTATGACAAAGTTAGCTGGCTGACTGGAAGTGCTGTGACAAATAAAATGTACTGCTGGCCATGCCTCTTGTGTGTTGTTTTGTCAAAGGTGGGGTTTGGAGATCTGTCTAACTAAGACATGAAAAAAGCAATGAACATGTGAGTGCATGTGCAAGATTAAGTTGCATGGGAAGGATCAGGGTTGAGCATGCAATAAATGAAGGTGCTCGCTATGCACACAGACTGAATCTGGTGCTGTCACAGGGGGCTAAATGCTTGCCTGAGTGCAGAATCCTTTTTGCATCACTCTTTGGATTTGCCACATTTTTTTCAAAATCCACAAAGAGGACATCTTTTCTGGAGTCTGCAGGCTGTTCAAGGTTGCCCAGAAACGCTCGTACTCGATGGAATTTCACATCACGGATAGTGAGCACTGTGGCAAACAATTATGATGGCCTCCTGCAGACATTTGAGAACATCATTGCAGATACAACAATGGATGATGATACACTGGATTGTGCCAAAGGCTTTGTGAGGAAAATGGAGGATTTTGAGTTTGTGTTCATGTTGTACACATATGAACAAATCTTCTCTGAAACTGATGTGGTCTTTGATATTGTCCAGCAGAGGGCGATGGATGTTCTTTACTGCAAGAAATGAATTGAATCTCTTCTTGCATTTGTCAAAGAGAAGAGGTCAGAGGGGGCTTTCCAAGCCGTTTATGCCAAAACAGCAGATCTCACATCAGACCCACGAGATGAGCCCATGAGAAAGCGCCGTCTGACCCAATTGCAGGATCCCCAAGAATGATACAGAAATCTATCCAACGTTTTTCAAATTTGGAAAGCATGCTCTTCTTAGAATTAGCCAATCCAGAGAAATTTGATGACATGAGACAAGTATTTCCAGAGGAGGCCTTCCAAAGTGTCCTGAAAAGTTATGGCCATCACTTTGATTCAGGGAGACTGAGGTCAGAACTTCAAGTCCTGTATTCAGATCAGGATTTGCAGGGTAACAGGGGAAAGCTGTGTGATTACTTGGTGTTCCTTAAAGACATGGAGTTGGACACAGTTTTACAAACTGTTCTCATTAGTGGCAACAATTGGAGTTACGTCTGCAGGTGTAGAAAGGAGCTTCTCCTGTTTAAAGCGGCTCAAGTCCTACACCCGAAACACAATGGGCCAAGGCCGTTTAAGCAGCCTAGCTCTGCTGGCCATTAGAGGACACTGGTCAAGTCACTGGAAAAGACGCCTAGTTGGTACAACAGGGTCACAGACCATTTTCTTGAAAAGGAACGTAGGGCAGAATTTACTTTTAAATAAATAGACAATTTTATGATGTAGGCCGAAAATGAGCTTTCCCTATTTGACAGACCAGTAGCCGCCACTGCCCAAAATGCACCTCGGTCAGGTGATGGGAGCGCTCCCCTGAACCGAGGTAGCTCATTAGTTTCATTATAAATGTTCCTGTGTTCAGTTAAGCGGTTGTGAATCTTTTGTGTCATGCTAATTTCCTTAACCCATGTTCTCTCCAGTCCTTTTTTTCGCCTGTTCTGTTTAGTTAAAGGGCTGTTATATTTAGCTTCTTTTCAGCTCCTGTTCTGTGTAGCTTCTGTTTGGTTAGGTTCCATCCTCATTGATGATCTGTTTCTGTTTCTTTTCTTTGACCCACCTACACCTCTGCTATTACGTCACACCTAAAGCACACAGCACCTGTGACAATTTTAATATTATTTTTTGTTTTTTGTTTCAATTTAGGTATAACTTCCTTTAGTTAAATATACACTACATCTAACTGTATTTTAAGTAGATTTGAAGTTAACTAATATGAACAATAGTGGACTACACATATAAACATATAAATGTTCAATTCAGGATTTGAAAAAAATTATTTACTTTAATTTTAAACAAAAATTGTTGTGATATCAAAATAAAATAACTCAAATTAACATTGCAGTTCAAAACAAAATACCACAGACATATAGTATGAGCTAGTAATCATTTTTGTGTCTTGTTCATCTAAATGAACAAATCTTTTTTTGAGTCAAAATGTTAAATTTTCAATAAACAGACTCCCAACACATCTGCATACACACATTTTGGCTATAGGTCCAGTAATGAACATATTACAATGCAGCTAAGGACATATTATGATTAACAGAATGAGCAGCTCACCTCTCATATCTTCTGGTCCGAGTCGTTCGTTCTTTTGTCACATAACTCTCATAGATGCTATGCAGTGAATTTAAAAACATGAGTTTTCTAGTCTGAGTCATTTGTTCTTTTTAATCTGGTACACTCCATAGCGTCTATGGAAGTCACCTGACAAAAGAACGAATGACTTAGCAGACTCAAAGGTACAGTAACTACTCATTTCTGTTTCCTGTACAAAACCTGTACATAAGCAATGTTCTTCTGTTGCTTACCCTCAATGTGTCAATGATCTTCTGGACAACTGTCAAGTCGGCAGTCTTCCCCATGGCTGTGGTTGTATGTAATGAGAGTGAGAAGTACACTGTATTTATAATGTATGAATAGTAATTTACTCAAAGTCATAAACTGTGAGCCATAATTTACTCTATCTCATGAGCTCTAAGCGGTAATTTTTTTTATGTATCTCAAAAGAGCAATGATTCTTTTGTTGATTTTTTCAATGATTCTTTCTCTTTCAATGATTCTTGAACTCTTTTTGTGTGAATCTGTGTTCCATGAAAATTAGTCAAATGCAAATTAAAGCAATATGCCAAAAGAAGTCATGTGTTCATGTGAAAGGTTGTTCATAGACAGGACAAGGACAAATAGCAACAACGTTGATATGCTAAAAAAAAAAACAGTGCTCAGAACATTTAACGTTTCCTGCCACCCAATTTACATTCTCTGGAAAACACTAAGCTTTTTTTTCTAAGCAGAATAATATGGACAGAGCAACATCTTGGGTCTTATTATAAAAAAAAAAAGGCTTATATACATAAAATTATAAATCAAGTCTTATGATGTGAACACAGGGTCAGGGTCACAGGAACCCTGCAAACTATCCCAGGGGACGTGGGACATGAGGCCTGATAGAGAAGTGTGTGAGTGCTCTGCTAGTTATTACTAAGTATTATTATTTAGTTATTATTAAGCATGCTTTCAGCTAAAAGCCAATGGAGACTGACTGTGAAACAGCAGACTGTGAGACTGGACTGGATTTGGGGCAGGAGGAAATGCCTTTCACTGGACAGCCAAGCTGTTTATTTTGAGAGTGAGGAAATATAGCACATTCTTTCACAACAGATAAAATATAAAACAGATTATTGCTAACACATTCTGGCATATATTTTACCAAAAAAAAAAAAAAAAACACACAGATTGCCTTTTCCCAAAAGTTTAAATAAAGCTTTCAAAACTGTAGGGAATATAACATTTTTCATGTGTTTCATGATATTCTGTGTGCATGAGAACAGAGTGCTTTCTTTCTTTGACCTTGACACACTGAGCTATCAGCAAACACTTTCCTTAGAGTCATCTATGTTCAAGGTCATAAAACCGTTGGAGGCTCATAATTGCGGAACTGCTCTCAAGCTTCTGTTCTTCTCCACGTTGTTATCTTTTATAAACATTCAATGTAACTGCTCCTGCACCCTCCTTTTTGGTGCTTTGTGTGTTTGTGTGTTTGTGTGTGTGTGTGTGTGTGTGTGTATGTGTGCATATATATATACTTCTGTCTTCCACAATAAATCTCACTGAGTACTGACTTGTGTGTTTCATTGAGGTGTTCCCTGGATCCAGACGGGACAAGCAGAATACAGACTGAGCAGACAAAAGGGGGTTTACCAAAATTCCTGAAATCCTTACAAATGCAGAGACTAGCCAGGTAGTATTGCCTCCTCAGAGCTTCAGGATTGCAGGCTGGTTCCTTAGCTTCTTAGGTTACCGTCACTGTGGAATTTTGCATATTTTTTTATTATGTTCACAGGATACCTTATCCTTTACCTTGACAAGCAGTATGGCAAATTTATTTTTATTATTTTTTTGCACATGTACAATTCAGTGTGCATTAATTGGCTCTACCATTGCATATTAAATTATTTAGAATGAATACATTATTCTTTGTGTTATTTTTTTTTATGGTTTGACAAAGTGGTTGCCCGTGGACATAATTAAAAGAAATAACTATTCAATTCATTTTGTGAGGAAGGCCATGTGTGTATTGCAGTGCACTCTGTGCTGTTTCAGGTCTTGGCTGCTAAAAGGACCAGCCACTTTTTCCATTTCTCATCTAATGAATTTAAATAATCCTTAATGTTTCTCTGGTCTAATCTACATTCACTTACCCAGAAAACTGTTCTGGTTGACACAGGGACTTCAGGTGACCAGGTCTCGTGGATCTCTGCTGCAGTGGAAAATGGGCTGGCCTTGGATTTTCGAGCCAACAAACGGTCCTCTTGAGCAGTTGTCTTGCGGGGTCTGCCTGACCTGGGCTTGTCAAAAACGTCTCCAGTCTCTTCAAATCTTTTTTTATCCTTTGTACTTGATGCTGAAACACATTGAAGGTATCTGCCACATCAGCAGTGGATCTGGTCTTCAGCCTCTTTATAATCAACACTTTCGTTTCAGGGTGAATCTTAGGCATGTTCACAGAGGTGTAGTTGCAGTTGATGTGAACGTCTAGTGTACTGGGGTTCTTTTTATACACACCTGAGAGCTAATTGATCCATTATTAGTCACAGGTGAAACTCATATGACAAGACGACAACACTTATGTCTTTGAAAATTGACTCAAGCCTCCGAGTGGCGCAGTGGTAAAGTGCTTGTCCTATCATCCGGAGGTCGCTAGTTCGAATCCCGGGTGGTGCTGTAACCTCCCGCAGCCGGAGGTCTAGAGAGAGCTGATTGGCCGAGCTCTCTCAGAGGGGAGGGATGAGAGGTACTTAGTGCTCCCACATTAATCACGGCTCTACAGCCAATCAGGAGCGTCGAAAAGATGCG
This sequence comes from Clarias magur, assembly GCA_013621035.1. Taxonomy (NCBI): domain Eukaryota; kingdom Metazoa; phylum Chordata; class Actinopteri; order Siluriformes; family Clariidae; genus Clarias; species Clarias magur. The sequence continues at coordinate 6,444 of QNUK01001456.1, read as the reverse complement.
GCCGGCTGGCGTCACGCGGTTCGGAGGAAACACGTGATAGTCTTCGGCCCTCCCGGCTGAGTGGTAGTAGTAGCCTTAATGTGGGAGCCCCCTAGTGACGGGGAGGAATTGGACACGACTAAATTAGGGGGAGAAAATCGGGGGGGAAAATAAAAAAAAGAAAGAAAAGAAAATTGCCTCAATTTGAATATTAGAATACTTTTTTACTGTTTCGTTTTGCACTGAAACATTATTACAAAAGCTGTTGGGATTAAAATGAGCCATTTCTTGTAAAAAAATAAATAAATCTTGATTAGAAATATATTTTAGTGGCACTTCAGGTCAATTTGTACACAAATTTGGACAGTTCTTAAGCCAGTTCCAAGTATTACAAATATCCTTAACTTTTTTCAGTATCTTTAAAAGAGTTTATGTTTATGCAACTACAGTGACATTTCCGTTTTCATGAGTTCATTGTTCTTTAAAAAGCCCAGCTCCTGTCTCAATGTTTTCATTTGCTACAATGTATTCTTTGATTCTAAACCCTCTGACCAGGTGTTTTATTTCTGTGGAAACACTTGAAGACGGTAACGGTATAACGGTAATGTAGGAAATGTTACAGTTCTTTTCATTGCATTGCTTAGCGCCATTAATAGTTTAGTTTCACATGTTTAATTTTTCCCTGTTCTTGCCCAGTTAATATTTAAATAGTCAGGCATCTGTACTAATGTGGATGGAGCATGTCTTAGACACATTGCCAAGATAGACGCCAGGCCAAACTTTTCTTTTTGATCACCAAGTAAAAGCCTTTTACTTATCTATTACTGGTTTGAAGATGTCAATTAAAAGGTGACTTCACCCAGATACTAAATACAACTGACTAAATGGTTGTGTTCATAACAAATATTAGGTGCTTCTACTAACTTTAAACCAGTTAATTAATCATTACACACAGCATGATTATTAATATAATCAACATATTTCAGATTAAATGATAACTTTTCAAATCTACTGCCATTTAGAGATCCCAAAGACGTTTTTCTCTCTTTTCTTGTCTAGGGTCACACAGTTAGTAATTCTTAATGGAAATACACAAATAGACATCAATATTCTAAGAGCACCAATACCAAAATGTACATATTACCTCCTGAACTTTATCTTTGTTGTTGCTACTTTGCAGGAAGGTAGAGATAAAATACAATAAGGTTAGGAGAATGTAGAAACTGTTTTGTAATCAATAGATTTTCCAGTTTAGACTTTAGACTTTAACTTAAGTCTGCCCTATATTTCTCAACTGCTCATCTCAGCCACAGTCACACATGGGCCACAGTCCACTTTATGTATATCTTTATGGCCATACATATCATTTTTATTTGTCAGAAAGTTAAACAATTACAAACACAGTCTTTGAAGTCTTTGAAAAGTCTAGATTTTAACAATGTAATCACTGGTTTGAACTCTTAACTTGCATTGCTGGAGAGATTTGTCGCTATCCAGTTGCCCATAGTTTGTAGCCATGTAAAGTATGCACTTGCATACTGGGATGATACAATGGTGCAACAGACTCAATGTTGAGGCAGCACATGTGCCTGTGACAGTGACACCTGCACCTAGAACTGATTTCTTGGTGAATTATGTCCTGCAGGGATTCCTCGACCTTGGTTTTCACAACCTTTCTGGAGGGAGCAGTTGACCATTGTCAGCCAAGACTCTTCAAATATTGTGATGTTCTTCTAGTGCTGGAGTCCCTCAAGGCATTTTCTCATGACCCAATGCAGAATACAGGCCTGAAATAGGTTTCTCTAAAGACTGACGTTTTGCTTGTGTCATGAACTTGAACTATGAATCTGGGTAGTTGGTTGCCACTATGAACTATCATCAACTGTCATAGAGAAAGATACATAAAACTGCCATGTCTAAATAGAGACTAGCCAACCAGGGGATCCATGTCATTACCCCTACAGGGACAGCTTAGAAAAAGTGTGCTACAGGAGGCCTGTGCTACTGCATGACCATGCATCTTCTCTACAAGCTTAATGTCACCCCTCCTAGTCATGTGGATGTTAATTACACTGTTACTGCATCATCAATTCCTGCCCCCTCTGTTCCGAAAATGCAGCTTCCATCCAGAAAAAGAAACAGCATTTCTCATTCAGAATCAATAATTAAGTGTAATCATTCCACGACTTTTGTTGTATATATCCTAGACTCTCTTAATATACACTCACCTAAAGGATTATTAGGAACACTGGTTCAAGTTCTCATTATCTAATCAACCAATCACATGGCAGTTGATTCAGTGCATTTAGGGGTGTGGTCCTGGTCAAGACAATCTCCTGACCTCCAAACTGAATGTCAGAATGGGAAAGAAAAGTGATTTAAGCAATTTTGAGCGTGGCATGGTTGTTGGTGCCAGACGATCTGAGTATTTAACAATCTGCTCAGTTACTGGGATTTTCACACACAACCATTTCTAAGGTTTACAAAGTATGGTGTGAAAAGGGAAAAACATCCAGTATGCGGCAGTCCTGTGGGCGAAAATGCCTTATTGATGCTACAGGTCGGAGGAGAATGAGCCAACTGATTCAAGCTGATAGAAGAGCAACACACAACCTTGAGGTGGACGGGCTACAACAGCAGAAGACCCCATCGAGTACCACTCATCTCCACTACAAATAGGAAAAAGAGGCTACAATTTGCACAAGCTCACCAAAATTGGACAGTTGAAGACTGGAAAAATGTTGCCTGGTCTGATGAGTCTCGATTTCAAATGGTAGGGTCAGAATTTGGCATGAACAGAATGAGAACATGGATCCATCATGCCTTGTTGCCACTGTGCAGGCTGGTGGTGGTGGTGTAATGGGGTGGAGGATCTTTTCTTGGCATACTTTAGGCCCCTTAGTGCCAATTGGGCATCGTTTAAATACCACAACCTACCTGAGCATTGTTTCTGACCATGTCCATCCCTTTATGACCACCATGTACCCATCCTCTGATGGCTACTTCCAGCAGGATAGTGCACCATGTCACAAAGCTTGAATAATTTGAAATTGGTTTCTTGAACATGAGAATAAGTTCACTGTACTAAAATGGCCCCCACAGTCACCAGATCTCAACCCAATAGAGCATATTTGGGATGTGGTGGAACGGGAGCTTCGTGCTCTGGATGTGCATCCCACAAATCTCCATCAACTGCAAGATGCTACCCTATCAATATGGGCCAACGTTTCTAAAGAATGCTTTCACCTTGTTGAATCAATGCCATGTAGAATTAAGGCAGTTCTGAAGGCGAAAGGGGGTCAAACACCGTATTAATATTAATCAAATTAACTGATAATCCTTTAGGCGAGTGTATATTACAGGAGTTAATACATATTGCAAGGTTAATCCAGTACTGTTCTTTTTATATTCAATATACATATCTACACTGGATCTCTTATTCAATTTTACAAATAATGCTTAAATCTCTTATACAAATTAGTTTTTTTATTATAACTGTAACTGTCAATTTCATAGTATTATATTCTACGGCTACTGCACACATTCACTAATTCTTTTACTTCTCTTAAAACATGTGTATCAAATGAATCAAAACATGTAAAATCCTGTAACATTAAAATAAATTGTTGACATTTACTTTCCCGGTTTCGTTATCGCCATTGTCTCCATGGTGTTGGTGCTGTGAAAGAGATATTGAATATAAATTATCTGTATAACAAAAACAATTAAAGAATCAGTTTTAATTATTTTAAATTACATATCACAACCTATATAACATATTTCACTTCATTTTATGTTACTTTCTCCCAACTATAATTCTGAGAGAAATGTACTTTTACTGAATTTATTTCAGAGCCTTAGTTACTAGATACTAATAAAACATGGACTAGCACATTTATGTCACAAACAGCAAATTTAATAATGTTGATAAACACTGTTTTCTTTGTGGAGAAATTGATGCACTTTTGTATTTTAAGTAAATCTTAAAACATCATGTTCTTAGGACTTGAACATGAGTAATAAGTTTCAAGCAGTATTATTCTGTCCTCGCTAGAGAGTGAAGTAGGCGGATCCTAGCTTGACAGTTGGTTAACAAGTCTCTCCAATAAATACCCAGCAAATGTCAGGTTTGTGGGTGCGAGGCATAAACGCAGAGGTCCGGGTGGTTTAAAGGAAACAATGTTTTTATTAACGGAAACAGGGAAATTAAACAAACAAATATACTTTACTAATAAAACAAACCAAAACACGAATAATGACCACGAACTAAACTTACAGACATATATCACGTTAAATCAACAGATGCAAGACAAGAAACTGAATTAAAAAACCTATTTATAATAAAACTAATGAGCAACTGAAGTGAAACTAAAACTACACACACAAAAGACTCAGGGTGCTTTGGCGCCCTCTAGGGGTTATCCTTGACATAACCCCACCTCAAAGGACGCAACTCCGGGGCGCCACAGGAAGTCCAGGGCATCCCCCCCAGGGTCTAATGTCTGCCCCTCTCACCCAGAGGCTGGCTCTTATGTCCAGCGGGCTCGATGGCCTGATGCCCCCGTTGCAGTAGGGCAGCGGAGGCAGAGAAAGAGCGCCGTCCTTGTTGACGCCGGGCGGTGGAGGCAGAGAAAGTGCGCTGTCTTCTCCGGTGCAGGGCGGCGAAGCCAAAGGAAGTGCGCCGTCCTTGCTGATGCCGGGCGGCGGAGGCGAAGAAAGTGCACCGTCCTCTCCGGTGCAAGGCGGCGGAGGAAGAAGCAGCTCGCTGTCCTCGGCGACGCGTGATGGTGGCGGCGGAGGAAGAGGAGGCTTGCTGTCCTCGGCGGTGCGTGACGGCGGCGGCGGATGAAAAGGAAGCTCTTCGTTCTCAGCGGCGCTTGACGGCGGCGGAGGAAGCTCGCTGTCCTCAACGCCGCATGATGGCGGCGGAAGAAGCTCGCTGTCCTCAAGGACAAAAAAAAGGGAGCTCGTCATCGTCGTTGCGTAGCTCACCTTCGCTGTCGCAGGTAGCAGAGCTCACTGTCGTTGTTGCTGAAAGGGATGTACACCAGCTCGCTGGCGTCATCGCTGGCACCGAAGAAAGGGGGGGGGTTTGGACACTCCGTGAAGCTTGTTGGCAGGTCTGGGCTTTCTGAGCGGCTTAGCCGCGTTAGCAGCACTTGGAGCACAGCTACCTGATCCAGCAGGTCTCGAAAGCGCCACTCATTTCCTTCAGCGCTCCGCCCGAAGCTGCTCTATACGAGTTGGGATGCTGCTTCTTGCTGGCCGTACTGTTCGAACTTCGCTCTCATCTGACGCTCGCTGTGGGGTGCCTCTTCACCCTGGTCACCACCGAATCTGGACCTCCCGGTCTTTGCCCTCCGGTCGGTGCGGGGACTCATGTCACCCCGAGCTGCGCCACCTCTGAATGGTGTGCGCCGTATCGCCAGCTGGCAGCCATCCCAGTTTGGCTGCTTTCTCATCTCCTCCTGCTCTGCCATTACCTGAGCTACCCTGCCAGGTCTCTTCCTTCTCCTCTTTCCGCTACGCTGCTTGGGAATCCACTCGCCCTTCACTTCATCTTCCCATCGCGCAAACATCGTTGCCCCCCCCCCAAAAGAATCTCCCGGGGGGGCTCCTCTGCTATACCTCTGTAACGGTCTTGCATTCTGTCAGGTTTGTGGGTGCGAGGCATAAACGCAGAGGTCCGGGTGGTTTAAAGGAAACGATGTTTTTATTAATGGAAACAGGGAAATTAACCAAACAAATATACTTTACTAATAAAACAAACCAAAACACGAATAACGACCACGGAAAACACGAACTAAACTTACAGGCATATATCACGTTAAATCAACCGATGCACGACAAGAAACTGAATTAAAACAACCTATTTATAATAAAACTAATGAGCAATTCAGTTCAGGTGAGCGCCCACGTCACCTGACCGAGGTGCATAATGGGAACTGAAGTGAAACTAAAACTACACACACAAAAGACTCAGGGTGCTTTGGCGCCCTCTAGGGGTTATCCCTGACAGTAAGCAAGTCTCTCAGATTAGGATTTTTACTGAAAAAAATATATTTTTATATAAATATATATATTTTTATTTGTTTAATACAAAATGTTTTTTAATGTAAACGTTAATTAAATGTTTTATAGACGTTGAGGTCTGACTGGACAGATTTTTGACGTTTTCTGAACCTTTCATGTTCTGATGTGCATTTCACAATAGGGACTTTTATATGCATAAGTACACGGCTCATAAGTACACTGACATTAATCAGTAACACATCTTTACATCATCCAGCCGACGAAACATTAGACGTCCAGAAAAGACGTCGAATTCACGGCAAGTTGACGTCAAAGACGCCCGTTCAACTTTCATTTTGGATCTATTTTTCAACCATGACGGGACGTGTCGGAGGGACGTCATTTCAACGGTCATCAAACGTCCAAATGTTTGCTGGGATGTTACAAAGTAAT
>QNUK01001455.1:0-55190 GCA_013621035.1 Clarias magur | reverse complement strand
TTTCATGAGTATCTGAGCATGTGAGTGGGGTGAAGTAGTTTCTCGATACTACTGTGCTGTAGGATTACTATTATTATTATTATTATTATTATTATTATTATTATTATTATTAAGTTATTATTAAGTTATTATGGTCCAGACTCTGTTTAAAGGGTTTTCCAGGGTTTTCCAGAAGATATTATGAAGAGTCTGGTCATAGTCTTTGTCAGAGTTTCTTGATTGAAGTATATGTGTATGTATGGTGTTGGTGGCTAAGTTGGAGTAAAATGGGCTTAATGTTGCAATGATTGAGATATTGTGCATTTCTGTTATTAGTAATTAGTGGGACAATCTGCAGGGTTCCATCTTTTTTCTTTGGTTTCTAATCGTGAGAGTGAGGAGTATGGTTTTTTGCTTGTTTTTTGTTTGCCTGTTTTTTGTGTCTTTGGTTTTTGTTTTGTTTCACAGATTTCGCAGAAATATGTCTTTGATTTTGTTTTTCAGTGGATTAGTGGAGTAGATGGCAAATATTTCTGGTTCTTTGTCCAATCCAGCCTATTCGACAATTAACACAATTAACATGGAATGTTAAAGGCATTGGAAATCCAATTAAAAGGTCAAAGATCTTTTCTCATTTGAAGAGGCTAAGTGCTGATATAGTATTTTTGCAGGAGACACACTTAAGAAGTCAGGATCAGATTAAACTGAAATGCCCCTGGGTCAGCGAAGTTTTTCACTCAAATTTCAATTCCAGAGCTAGAGGGGTTGCAATACTAATTAACATGAGGGTTCAGTTTATTTGTGATAAGGTAATAGCTAACAAAAATGGAAGATACTTGATCGTTGTTGGCTTGCTGTTACGGAAACCTGTACTTCTTGTTAAGGCCTGTGTCATTGATGTCAAGGTCAGTTGCAGAGTTTATGTCTAGCAATGGATGTGTTGACCCTTGGAGTTTCTATAATACCTCAAGCTAAGACATTTTCCTTTTTCTCCCAAGTGCATCAGTCATATTCCCGCATTGATTATTCTTTTATAGATAGCTTATTACTTTCTAAAGTAACATCAGTTTCATACCACGCTATTGTTATTTCTGATCATGCTCTCTTCAGCGTTGATATGCAGTTGTCTGTACAACCTCCATATTCTTCATCGTGGAGGTTTAAATTCTCTGCTTTTGTCTGATGAAAAATTTATAGATTTTATTGCAACATCAATTGATGACTTTATGGCTACAAACCAGGACGGCACAGTTTCTTATTCCTTACTGTGGGAGAAACTTAAGGCATATCTCCGAGGGCAGATTATTTCTTATTCTGCAAATTTAAATGGATGTCGCACTGCAAGAGTACGTGAGTTTACTTCTGCTATTCAGTAATGTCAATCATCTCAGTGTACTTTAAGTCACATGTTTTTCACTTGTTCTAAACTGCAAAATTACTGGGTTAACTATTTTACAGTGATGTCCAAGGTGCTCAGGGTTGATATTGATCTTTGCCCTGCTATTGCAATTTTTGGGGTTCAACGGGTCTGGTCTCAGTTCAGTTCCAAACAACTGGACATTTTGGCATTGACCTCTTTAATAGCTAGGGGCCGTATTCTGATTCACTGGAAATCTACCAAAACTCCTAGTGCATGTCAATGGCTTATCTGAGTGAATGTGTATGCGTGTGTGTGTGTGTGTGTGTGTGTGTGTGTGTGTGTGTGTGTGTGTGTGTGTGTGTGTGTGTGTGTGTGTGTGTGTGTGTGTGTGTGTGTGTGTGTGTGTGTGTGTGTGTGTGTGTGTGTGTGTGTGTGTCTGTGTGTCTGTGTGTGTGTGTGTGTGTGTGTGTGTGTCTGTGTGTGTGTGTGTGTGTGTGTGTGTGTGTGTGTGTGTGTGTGTGTGTGTGTGTGTGTGTGTGTGTGTGTGTGTGTGTGTGTGTGTGTGTGTGTGTGTGTGTGTGTGTGTGTGTGTGTGTGTGTGTGTGTGTGTGTGTGTGTGTGTGTGTGTGTGTGTGTGTGTGTGTGTGTCTGTTTGTGTGTGTGTGTGTGTGTGTGTGTGTGTGTGTGTGTGTGTGTGTGTGTGTGTGTGTGTGTGTGTGTGTGTGTGTGTGTGTGTGTGTGTGTGTGTGTGTGTGTGTGTGTGTGTGTGTGTGTGTGTGTGTGTGTGTGTGTGTTTGTGTGTGTGTGTGTGTGTGTGTGTGTGTGTGTGTGTTTGTGTGTGTACTCAGCATGAAAGTCAGAATGCATGACCGTGTTGGGAATGATCATTCCTTTTACTTTTATACTTCTCATGATGAGATAAAGCGTTTACAGTGTTCTTAGCGCTGTACGAGCTCAGGAAAGCGGTTTTCTCACACAACTAAGACATGGACATGAAAAACACACAAAACGTATTAATATGCACTTTTTTATGATCAAAAAAGACTAACAAAAAAGTCCTACTCAACATTTATGCTATGTTGGAAATGATCATTCCTTTCACTTTCATGCATCTCAGGAAGACAGACAGCGGTTGCCGTGTTCTTAGCGCTGTACGAGCTCTGGAAAGCGGTTTTCTCACACAACTAAGGCATGATCATGTAAAACACACAAAATGAGTTTATATGCACTTTCAAAGCTCAAACTGTGAACAAGACTAACAAAAAAGTAGTTATTCAAAATCTGTGCAATAATGTCTGAACGTGTTGGAAATGATCATCCCTTTGACTTTTATGCGTCTCATGATGAGATAAAGCGTTTGCCGTGTCCTTAGCGCTGTACGAGCTCAGGAAAGCGGTTTTCTAACATAATTAAGGCATGGTCATTTAAAACACACAAAACCTATTAATATGCATTGTTTATGATCAAAATGGGAAAAAGACTAACAAAAAAGTAGTTATTCAACATTTATGCCCGAATGCATGAAAGTGTTGGAAATGATGATTCCTTGCACTTTTATACTTCTCATGATGAGATAAAGCGTTTGCCGTGTCCTTAGCGCTGTACGAGCTCAGGAAAGCGGTTTTCTCACACAACTAAGGCATGGTCATGTAAAAGACCCAAAATGAATTCATATGCACTTTAAAAGCTGAAAATGTGAAAAAGACTGACAAAAAAGTAGTTATTCAACATTTATGCCCGAATGCATGAAAGTGTTGGAAATGATGATTCCTTGCACTTTTAGCTTCGCCTGATGAGATAAAGCGTTTGCCGTGTTCTTAGCGCTGTCCGACCTCAGGAAAGCGGTTTTTTCACACAACTAAGGCATGGTCATGTAAAAGACACAAAACCTATTAATATGCACTTTTTATGATCAAAATGTGAAGAAGACTAACAAAAAAGATGTTATTCAACATTTATGCCCTAATGCATGAAAGTGTTGGAAATTATCATTCCTTTGACTTTTATGCGTCTCATGATGGGAGAAAGCGTTTGCCGTGTTCTTAACGCTCTACGAGCTCAGGAAAGCGGTTTTCTCACACAACTAAGGCATAGTGATGTAAAACACACAAAATGAGTTTATATACACTTTTTTATTATCAAAAAGTGAAAAGGACTAACAAAAAGTAGTTATTCAACATTTATGCCCGAATGCATGAAAGTGTTGGAAATGATGATTCCTTGCACTTTTAGCTTCGCCTGATGAGATAAAGCGTTTGCCGTGTCCTTAGCGCTGTCCGACCTCAGGAAAGCGGTTTTCTCACACAACTAAGGCATGGACATGTGAAACACACAAAATGAATTCATATGCACTTTTAAAGGTGAAAGTGTGAAAAAGACTGACAAAAAAGTAGTTATTCAACATTTATGCCCGAATGCATGAAAGTGTTGGAAATGATGATTCCTTGCACTTTTATGCTCCGCCTGATGAGATAAAGCGTTTGCCGTGTTCTTAGCGCTGTCCGACCTCAGGAAAGCGGTTTTTTCACACAACTAAGGCATGGTCATGTGAAACACACAAAATGAGTTCGAATGCACATTCAAAGCTGAAAATGTGAAAAAGACCAACAAAAAAGTAGACATGCAACATTCATGCCAGAATCCATGAAAGTGTTGGAAATGATCATCCCTTTCACTTTTATGCTTCTAATGCTGAGAGAAAGCGTTTGCCGTGTTCTTAGCGCTGTACGAGCTCAGGAAAGCGGTTTCTTCACACAACTAAGACAGGTCATGTAAAACACACAAAATATATTAATATGCACTTTTTTATGCTCAAAATGTGAAAAAGACTAACAAAAAAGATGTCATTCAATATTTATGCCCGTATGAATGAAAGCGTTGGAAATGATCATTTCTTTCACTTTTATGCGTCTCATGATGAGAGAAAGCGTTTCCCGTGTCCTTAGCGCTGTACGACCTCAGGAAAGCTGTTTTTCTCACACAACTAAGGCATGGACATGGGAAACACACAAAATGAGTTTATATGCACTTTCAAAGTTGAAAATGTGAAAAAGACTAACAAAAAAGTAGTTATTCAACATTTATGCCCGAATGCATGAAAGTGTTGGAAATGATGATTCCTTGCACTTTTATGCTTCGCCTGATGAAATAAAGCGTTTACCATGTTCTTAGCGCTGTCCTTGCCCAGGAAAGCGATTGTCTCTCTCAACTCATTAATGGTCATATATTCTGTTTTCTTACTCAAACGTAAAAAAAAATTACAAAAAAGTTCTTATTCAACGTGTATGCCAGAATTCATGAATGTTTTGGAATTTATTTATTTCACTTTTCCAATATTCACAAATGTCATTTTCACTTGTATGTGAAAGCTGATTCACACCCTTATATTTTTTACATACAGTTAAAAAGGAAGCAATGTTAAAATGAATGACGAAGGTGCTAAATTCATAGTTTCAAATTTTATTTGTCAAATACACAATCCTACACAAATTGATATTCAGAGAAATGCTTTGACAACCGTGCATGAACTAAGCATAAAAAAGAAAAAAAAAGAGTATTCAAACAAAGAATATGACTATACTAATAATTTAATAGAATATGAATAGGAAAACGTGAAAGAAGAAAAGAAGAAAAATACATCAATACAGAAAACAGCCTTTTGTTTATAGTTTATAGAATAAAATGATGTATAATAAAATTTATGAATAAAATGTAACATACGTTACTTGTGCAAATGTGCAAACAAGAGTACCAAAATCACAACGTGACAACATGACACATTTCATTACTTCTTGCTGATGACGTAATGAGTTGAGGACTCATTTCTCATCAGGACACATTCCTTTGAAGTAGCAGCAAAGATATAACGAGATATATAAAGATATAAAAAGTAATGGATATTGTGCAAAAGAGCAATTGCAGGTTGGGGTGAACCATTTAAACATGGATGTTGATCAGTGTGTATGATCAGTTATTTCAGTTTATCTGGTCGGTCAGTATGGACAATTTGTTAGATGCTTGTTGATCAGTGTGTTTGTGCGTGGGTTATTTATCCATTCAGTCTCAATGTTCTCAGTTATCTACTCAGATAGTAGACTGTGTATGTGTGTGTGTGTGTCTTTGTGTGTGTGTGTTTTTGTGTTTGTTTATCAGTCCAATCCCTTTTTTGTTGAGGAGATGGATGTCTTGTGACAAGACGCTGTTGCACAGTCAGGATGTGATTGACCGAATGCTTTGCTATCTTTTTTATGGCAGGAGAGTGAAGAGTGAGTGTCATCTGTATGTCCAATAAGCCACAAGGTTGGTGGCTTTGCAGATGCAGCATGTGGTTTAAATGTCTTCGCTAGACGGAAAAGAGACCCCGGTGAGCTCCTTTGCTGTTCTCACTATCCGCTGTAAGGTCTTGCGGTCCGAGAGGAACACCATACACTGATGCAGCTCCTCAGGATTCTCTCGATAGTCCTTCTATAGAAAGTGGTAAGGGTTGGTGGTGGAAACTGGGCCATCCTCAGCCTTCTCTGGAAGAGATGTTTGTAATGGTCTCGTGTACAAGGAGCTGGTATTGAGGGACTGAGTAAGGTTCTCCTCCAGATGGCCAACCAGGAATTTGGTGCTGTTGACGATCTCCACACAGGAGCAGTTGATATTCATCAGAGAGTGGCCGCTCTGTCTCCTCCTGAAGTCAACAACCATGTTTTTTATTTTAGCAACGTTCAGAAACAGGTTGTTATGCTGCCTACACCAGACCGCCTACACCTCTGCATCGTTAGCCGTTAGCCTCTGCAATTCGAGGACTGGAATGGAGCCGTCACAGGCGAGTGACGGTGAGTTTCTCTTGGTGATGTCCTTTTGGTGGTGATGGTTTGTATGCCCTGCCACATGACTGAATGAGCATTCTCTGGGCCTGCGCACGCTTCGACTCTCTATGACCTGGGACAGTTTGGCCCTTGCTGTTCTGAAGGTGAAGTCTAGGGTCTTCACAAGTGCACAAGTAAATCCAGCAAAGTTTCTAGTTGGTCGTGAGATGATGTTCTTGGAGACAGCGACATCATCGGTGTACTGGTTGAAGTAGCTGGTCACTGATGAAGTGTACTCCCCGAAGTCAATGAAGTTGCCATAAGTTGCAGCCTTCCAAACAGTGTTCTCAAAACAACAGTGCAGGCTTCTGGTGGCCAGGTTTTCACCTGCTTCAGAACCAGGTGTCCCTGAATCATCAACTGTAAACACTGGTCGGTTGATCAAGAACACAAACCTGTAACTAGGAATTTCACATCTAGGCAGAGATGATAGGTGTCACAGATTTACCATGCTTGGCTACAGTAGGTAATTCCTGGAACTCCGAATATGGCCGGCTCAACTTATTGCTGCTGTTTGCTGCGAACTTTGCGAAGAGCCACAAAGAATGAAAATCACCAAGGAATGAAAAGCACACAGACAAGGCTGAAGGTCAGTATGATGAGTGTGAATGCAGAATGGTGAGCATTCCACAGTAGGCCGCAGTACGTTTCTTGAAATTAATTCTTTACTCATGACACTTTGTCAAGCAGTTAGGGTCATAGGGTCTGAGCTATTTGAACCACCCACAACCACATTTCCCAGTTTTTCACAAACATGTGGATTAATTCTCAGGTATTCTCAAAAAGGAAGGGCTAAAAACTTCCACCCTCAGCCCCACTAAGAACCTAGGATGATCAATCTACTCTGCGTAGGCCCCAATTTGGCCACCGTCTACCCATGTTCTCAGAGCAAGAGCCCAAGGCCCAGAGCCTCACCCACGACATTGGGTCTGAAAGTTCTCCCAAGAACCTCCTGCTGAATATGAATGCCAAGAAGTACATCGGGCCATATAAGATACAACTAGCATTCATTTCAGTTGCTTACCACCGGTCATTCTCTGGTCGATGAAGATAAACCCCACCTCAAGCTTGTTCAACCCAGTCCTGTGCAGCCCTCTGGAAGGTACATTGAACAGTCGTGGGTCTCAGGCTGGCGCATGCCATACAATGGTCTGGAAGTCCACCAAGAAGTTCTCTCAGAAAATGAAAACCTAGAAGTTGGCCCTGCAGCCTTTTCAAATAAAAAGAAGAAATATATTTGAAAACAATGATGAGCGGGCCCAAGCATCTGTGCCATAGATGCCAAGCATCGGGCGCACTGCACAACCTGAGTGACTTTTGAGCATGCTGAGACCCCTAAAACCCACTGGACAATGATGTCTCTAAATATGGCTTAAGTTTAAGTCATTGTCAAGGTCTATGTGTCATTGCTAGTGATTGCTTGGTGATGACTGTAATGGCGCAGGTGCTTGGGCATGGTCTTCAATTGTCTAGTGTGCATAGGATGTGTACTGTATGTGTAGGATAAGTAGTTTGTGTGTGTCAGTGTTTGTTTATAGTGTATGTGCGCATGTGTGTGAGAATATATGTGTGTGTATTATGTGTAGTGTGTGTAGTATGTGTATGTGTGTGTCGTGTGTGTCTGTGTCATCTGTCACACCTACAGCAGGTGTGTGTGTGTGTGTGTGTGTGTGAGTGTGGGGTGTGTTTAGGATATGTAAGTAAAGTTTGTGTATTGTGTGAGTGTCTTTAGGCAATTACAGTGTAATTTGTGGAGTTCATGTCTGTGCAGTGTATGTGTGTGTGTTTTTGTGTATATGTGGTGTTTTTTATTTTAAGATGTATGTGTCCTGTGTGAGTGTGTGTGTTTGGAGACATTTTTGTCTGGTGTGTTCAGAGAAGGCCAAATGGCTGTATGATATGCTAGGTGGTGAGCGTTCCATAGTAGGCCTCGGTACATTTGTGGAAATGGGTCGGTTACTTGTGCCATCTTGTCAAGCAGATAGAATCATAGGGTCTGAGCTATCTCATCCACCAACAACCCCCTTCCCCAGTGTCTGACAAACAGCTGGACTTATAGGAGGTATTCTCAAAGAGGAAGGGACAAAAACTGCACTCCTCCTCCCACAAAGAACCTAGGAGTGCATGATCAATTTGCTCCCTGCAGCCAGTTTGGCTACCATGTACCCACGTTCCCAGAGCAATCCCTCAAGACCCAGAGCCTCACCTAGAACAGTGGGTCTAGAAGTTTCACCAAGAACCTGCTGCTAAAGGTTGATGTCAAGAACGTACATCGGTACGTCGGGCCATCGGGCAATTTTGGTTGCTTAACGCCACTCAGTCCCCAGTTAATTAAGATAAACACCGCTTGCTCATGCCAGTACTGTGCCGCATACATGGTCAGTCAAGGAACACTTATGCATCCAAGGCAGACAGATAGTATTCCCCGGTCTGGTTGTCCACCGAGGAGCTCTCTGAAGATGAAGGCCAAGAAGTTCGCCATGCGGCTTTTTCAAATAAAAAGAATAAATATAATTACAAGCAATGCAACCACGGGGGCGCAATCCAGTGTCTTCTTGTGCCAGTCCCAAATCTGGATAAATGCAGAGGGCATCCGACGTAAAACATTTGCCAAATCAATGATGCGAATAACAAATATCATTTCCATACCGGATCGGTCGGGGCCCGGGTTAACAACGAGCGACATCAGTGCTGTTGACCTACAGGCTGCTGGTGGAAATTAGGACCAACTACTGTTGATCGAAAAAGGATGAGGAGGAAGGCGTGTTTGAAAGCAGAGAGAGAAAAGGAAGGGTATGCGTTTAGGAGTGATAGTAGGGACTTTGAATGTTTGGACTATGACAGGGAAGGAAGAGAGTTGGTTGACATGGTAATCATTATCTATAATAATTATAATAATACTACTTTAGAAAGCGTAGTGGCAGCTTGGTTAAGGGTGAGCATTTGTGAACAGCAATATGGTTTCATACCTAGAAAGAGTCCAACAGTTGTAGTATTTGCTTTGAGGATGCTGATGGAGAAGTACATAGAAGGTAATATAAAGTTGCATTGTATCTGTGTGTGTGTGTGTGTGTGTGTGTGTGTGTGTGTGTGTGTGTGTGTGTGTGTGTGTGTGTGTGTGTGTGTGTGTGTATGCGTGTAGGTGTGTGTGTGTGCTTGTTTGTATGTATGTTTGAGGTTGCGACATGTGTGAGTGTAATATGTATAATATGTGTGTAGCAAAAAAGAAATTTTAATAAGAGTGAGGTGAGGTGGGCATTACAGAGGATGAAGAGTGCAAACGGTGTTCGTCCTGTGCTGTAGGTGTGACAGAAGAGTTCAAGGTGGAGGTGGGTCTGCATCAAAGATCAGCTCTAATCCACCTTTTGTTTGCTCTGGTAATGGACAGGATGACAGATGAGATTAAACAGGACTGTGGACTATGATGTTTGCAGATGACATTGTGCTTTGTAGCAAGAGCAGGGAACAGGTGGAGGAAAATTTACGACCTCTTAAACAAATGTGACATAAGTTTAATGGCTGGATGGGTCTTTCTTGTTAGCTGTCACCCAATGTAAAATGGGTTTCATGGCAACTGAAATGCTTGAGCAGGTCATTGTTTTTGTAGGATTCTAGAATGTGTGTAGACATGTGTGTAGACATGCGTAAGATGTGTTTGAGACATGTGTGTTTGTCTGTGGTTCTGATTTGTCGTGTTTATTTATGATTTGTACTGTGTGTGTGCTATGTGTGATTGGGATGTGAGTATGTTTTTGTAGTGAGCGTCTGTGTTTACATATGTCTAGCAAGCATGTGTAATGGTTGTGTGTATGTGTAAGTCTAGGATGTAAGTGTGTAGTATGTTTGAATATAGTGTTTATAGATTGTAGTGTGTGTGTGTGTGTGTGTGCTTGTGTGTGTGTGTGTGTGTGTGTGTGTGTGTGTGTGTGTGTGTGTGTGTGTGTGTGTGTGTGTGTGTGTGTGTGTGTGTGTGTGTGTGTGTGTGTGTGTGTGTGTGTGTGTGTGTGTGTGTGTGTTGTGGTGTGTGTGTGTGTGTGTGTGTGTGTGTGTGTGTGTGTGTGTGTGTGTGTGTGTGTGTGTGTGTGTGTGTGTGTGTTCAATATGTGTTTGAATTCCTGGAACTGTCCGACTCAAATAATCGCTTCTTTCTGATGCAAACTTTGCTAGGAATCACCATTGTGGCACAGAAATTAAAAACACACAGAGACCTGCTGTATGATGTGCTAAGTGGTGAGCGTTCCATAATAGGCAGCAATACATTTGTGGAAATGCTTGGGATACACGTGGCATTTTGTCGAGCAGATAGAGTCATAGCACCTACGCTATCTAAAACATCCACAACCTCCTTCCCCAGTCTTTCACAAACAGGTGGACTTAAAGTAGGTATTCTCAAAGAGGAAGGGCCAAAAACTTGGATCAATCTGCTCCAAAAGTTGACTACCCATGCTTCCGGAGGAAGCCCCCAATACCATGAGCCTCACCCAGAACAGTGTTCCCCAACAGGAGTTCCCCAAAAATACTTCCGGTTAGGCGTTAGATGGGGTAAAGCGTGTTTACGGAATAATAATATAAGGATCATAGGAATTTCAGAAGACAAACCCTGTACCACCCTAGATGTCTCAGAATTGCTCAAAAAAGTCCTTAATACGGACAGCGACGTTATGGTTGACAGATGACATCGCACGCTGCAGACCAAGCCCAAGCCGGGAGAGCGTCCACGAGCGGTTGTGGCGAGGTTGCATTACCACTCAGACTGTACTGCGGCTCTGCAGCGTGCGCGGGAAGTGAGGCAGTTTAAATTTGATGATATGAAAATTAGCATCTTTCCGGATCTCACTGTAAAAACTGTTCGTGCTCGATCTGCCTTCAATGATGTCCATCAGCAGCTGCGGAAGATTCCGGGGGTGAAATTTGGATCTCTTCATCCAGTCAAGCTGCGTGTTACTTACGATGGAGTGGAGAAACAGTTTAACTCACCAGACTTGGCTAAAGAATATGTCAGTAGTTTATCATCTCAACGAACAGAACCAAATATTTCATGAGTATCTGAGCATGTGAGTGGGGTGAAGTAGTTTCTCGATACTACTGTGCTGTAGGATTACTATTATTATTTTTATTATTATTATTATTATTATTATTATTATTATTATTATTATTATTATTATTAAGTTATTATTAAGTTATTATGGTCCAGACTCTGTTTAAAGGGGTTTCCAGGGTTTTCCAGAAGATATTATGAAGAGTCTGGTCATAGTCTTTGTCAGAGTTTCTTGATTGAAGTATATGTGTATGTATGGTGTTGGTGGCTAAGTTGGAGTAAAATGGGCTTAATGTTGCAATGATTGAGATATTGTGCATTTCTGTTATTAGTAATTAGTGGGACAATCTGCAGGGTTCCATCTTTTTTCTTTGGTTTGTAATCGTGAGAGTGAGGAGTATGGGTTGGCTCCAACTGGAGTCTGCACATAGTTTCACATCAACTAGTGATGTGAATATTGGTTGTGCTTATGGGTGGGATTGTTTGCGTGGGGTGGGTGTTTGGTTTTTTGCTTGTTTTTTGTTTGCCTGTTTTTTGTGTCTTTGGTTTTTGTTTTGTTTCACAGATTTCGCAGAAATATGTCTTTGATTTTGTTTTTCAGTAGATTAGTGGAGTAGATGACAAATATTTCTGGTTCTTTGTCCAATCCAGCCTATTCGACAATTAACACAATTAACATGGAATGTTAAAGGCATTGGAAATCCAATTAAAAGGTCAAAGATCTTTTCTCATTTGAAGAGGCTAAGTGCTGATATAGTATTTTTGCAGGAGACACACTTAAGAAGTCAGGATCAGATTAAACTGAAATGCCCCTGGGTCAGCGAAGTTTTTCACTCAAATTTCAATTCCAGAGCTAGAGGGGTTGCAATACTAATTAACATGAGGGTTCAGTTTATTTGTGATAAGGTAATAGCTAACAAAAATGGAAGATACTTGATCGTTGTTGGCTTGCTGTTACGGAAACCTGTACTTCTTGTTAAGGCCTGTGTCATTGATGTCAAGGTCAGTTGCAGAGTTTATGTCTAGCAATGGATGTGTTGACCCTTGGAGTTTCTATAATACCTCAAGCTAAGACATTTTCCTTTTTCTCCCAAGTGCATCAGTCATATTCCCGCATTGATTATTCTTTTATAGATAGCTTATTACTTTCTAAAGTAACATCAGTTTCATACCACGCTATTGTTATTTCTGATCATGCTCTCTTCAGCGTTGATATGCAGTTGTCTGTACAACCTCCATATTCTTCATCGTGGAGGTTTAAATTCTCTGCTTTTGTCTGATGAAAAATTTATAGATTTTATTGCAACATCAATTGATGACTTTATGGCTACAAACCAGGACGGCACAGTTTCTTATTCCTTACTGTGGGAGAAACTTAAGGCATATCTCCGAGGGCAGATTATTTCTTATTCTGCAAATGTAAATAGATGTCGCACTGCAAGAGTACGTGAGTTTACTTTTGCTATTCAGTAATGTCAATCATCTCAGTGTACTTTAAGTCACATGTTTTTCACTTGTTCTAAACTGCAAAATTACTGGGTTAACTATTTTACAGTGATGTCCAAGGTGCTCAGGGTTGATATTGATCTTTGCCCTGCTATTGCAATTTTTGGGGTTCAACGGGTCTGGTCTCAGTTCAGTTCCAAACAACTGGACATTTTGGCATTGACCTCTTTAATAGCTAGGGGCCGTATTCTGATTCACTGGAAATCTACCAAAACTCCTAGTGCATGTCAATGGCTTATCTGAGTGAATGTGTATGCGTGTGTGTGTGTGTGTGTGTGTGTGTGTGTGTGTGTGTGTGTGTGTGTGTGTGTGTGTGTGTGTGTGTGTGTGTGTGTGTGTGTGTGTGTGTGTGTGTGTCTGTGTGTCTGTGTGTGGGAGTGTGTGTGTGTGGGTGTGTGTGTCTGTGTGTGTGTGTGTGTGTGTGTGTGTGTGTGTGTGTGTGTGTGTGTGTGTGTGTGTGTGTGTGTGTGTGTGTGTGTGTGTGTGTGTGTGTGTGTGTGTGTGTGTGTGTGTGTGTGTGTGTGTGTGTGTGTGTGTGTGTGTGTGTGTGTGTGTGTGTGTGTGTGTGTGTGTGTGTGTGTGTGTGTGTGTGTGTGTGTGTGTGTGTGTGTTTGTGTGTGTACTCAGCATGAAAGTCAGAATGCATGACCGTGTTGGGAATGATCATTCCTTTTACTTTTATACTTCTCATGATGAGATAAAGCGTTTACAGTGTTCTTAGCGCTGTACGAGCTCAGGAAAGCGGTTTTCTCACACAACTAAGACATGGACATGAAAAACACACAAAACGTATTAATATGCACTTTTTTATGATCAAAAAAGACTAACAAAAAAGTCCTACTCAACATTTATGCTATGTTGGAAATGATCATTCCTTTCACTTTCATGCATCTCAGGAAGACAGACAGCGGTTGCCGTGTTCTTAGCGCTGTACGAGCTCTGGAAAGCGGTTTTCTCACACAACTAAGGCATGATCATGTAAAACACACAAAATGAGTTTATATGCACTTTCAAAGCTCAAACTGTAAACAAGACTAACAAAAAAGTAGTTATTCAATATCTGTGCAATAATGTCTGAACGTGTTGGAAATGATCATCCCTTTCACTTTTATGCGTATCATGATGAGATAAAGCGTTTGCCGTGTCCTTAGCGCTGTACGAGCTCAGGAAAGCGGTTTTCTAACATAATTAAGGCATGGTCATTTAAAACACACAAAACCTATTAATATGCATTGTTTATGATCAAAATGGGAAAAAGACTAACAAAAAAGTAGTTATTCAACATTTATGCCCGAATGCATGAAAGTGTTGGAAATGATGATTCCTTGCACTTTTATGCTCCGCCTGATGAGATAAAGCGTTTGCCGTGTTCTTAGCGCTGTCCGACCTCAGGAAAGCGGTTTTTTCACACAACTAAGGCATGGTCATGTAAAAGACACAAAACCTATTAATATGCACTTTTTATGATCAAAATGTGAAGAAGACTAACAAAAAAGATGTTATTCAACATTTATGCCCTAATGCATGAAAGTGTTGGAAATTATCATTCCTTTGACTTTTATGCGTCTCATGATGGGAGAAAGCGTTTGCCGTGTTCTTAACGCTCTACGAGCTCAGGAAAGCGGTTTTCTCACACAACTAAGGCATAGTGATGTAAAACACACAAAATGAGTTTATATACACTTTTTTATTATCAAAAAGTGAAAAGGACTAACAAAAAGTAGTTATTCAACATTTATGCCCGAATGCATGAAAGTGTTGGAAATGATGATTCCTTGCACTTTTATGCTCCGCCTGATGAGATAAAGCGTTTGCCGTGTTCTTAGCGCTGTCCGACCTCAGGAAAGCGGTTTTCTCACACAACTAAGGCATGGTCATGTAAAAGACCCAAAACCTATTAATATGCACTTTTTATGATCAAAATGTGAAAAATACTAATAAAAAAGATGTTACTCAACATTTATGCCCTAATGCATGAAAGTGTTGGAAATTATCATTCCTTTCACTTTTATGCGTCTCATGATGGGAGAAAGCGTTTGCCGTGTTCTTAACGCTGTACGAGCTCAGGAAAGCGGTTTTCTCACACAACTAAGGCATGGTCATGTAAAACACACAAAATGAGTTTATATACACTTTTTTGATGATCAAAATGTGAAATAGACTAACAAAAAGTAGTTATTCAACATTTATGCCCGAATGCATGAAAGTGTTGGAAATGATGATTCCTTTCACTTTTATGCTTCGCCTGATGAGATAAAGCGTTTGCCGTGTTCTTAGCGCTGTCCGACCTCAGGAAAGCGGTTTTTTCACACAACTAAGGCATGGTCATGTGAAACACACAAAATGAGTTCGAATGCACATTCAAAGCTGAAAATGTGAAAAAGACCAACAAAAAAGTAGACATGCAACATTCATGCCAGAATCCATGAAAGTGTTGGAAATGATCATCCCTTTCACTTTTATGCTTCTAATGCTGAGAGAAAGCGTTTGCCGTGTTCTTAGCGCTGTACGAGCTCAGGAAAGCGGTTTCTTCACACAACTAAGACAGGTCATGTAAAACACACAAAATATATTAATATGCACTTTTTTATGCTCAAAATGTGAAAAAGACTAACAAAAAAGATGTCATTCAATATTTATGCCCGTATGAATGAAAGCGTTGGAAATGATCATTTCTTTCACTTTTATGCGTCTCATGATGAGAGAAAGCGTTTGCCGTGTCCTTAGCGCTGTACGACCTCAGGAAAGCTGTTTTTCTCACACAACTAAGGCATGGACATGGGAAACACACAAAATGAGTTTATATGCACTTTCAAAGTTGAAAATGTGAAAAAGACTAACAAAAAAGTAGTTATTTCAGTTTATCTGGTCGGTCAGTATGGACAATTTGTTAGATGCTTGTTGATCAGTGTGTTTGTGCGTGGGTTATTTATCCATTCAGTCTCAATGTTCTCAGTTATCTACTCAGATAGTAGACTGTGTATGTGTGTGTGTGTGTCTTTGTGTGTGTGTGTTTTTGTGTTTGTTTATCAGTCCAATCCCTTTTTTGTTGAGGAGATGGATGTCTTGTGACAAGACGCTGTTGCACAGTCAGGATGTGATTGACCGAATGCTTTGCTATCTTTTTTATGGCAGGAGAGTGAAGAGTGAGTGTCATCTGTATGTCCAATAAGCCACAAGGTTGGTGGCTTTGCAGATGCAGCATGTGGTTTAAATGTCTTCGCTAGACGGAAAAGAGACCCCGGTGAGCTCCTTTGCTGTTCTCACTATCCGCTGTAAGGTCTTGCGGTCCGAGAGGAACACCATACACTGATGCAGCTCCTCAGGATTCTCTCGATAGTCCTTCTATAGAAAGTGGTAAGGGTTGGTGGTGGAAACTGGGCCATCCTCAGCCTTCTCTGGAAGAGATGTTTGTAATGGTCTCGTGTACAAGGAGCTGGTATTGAGGGACTGAGTAAGGTTCTCCTCCAGATGGCCAACCAGGAATTTGGTGCTGTTGACGATCTCCACACAGGAGCAGTTGATATTCATCAGAGAGTGGCCGCTCTGTCTCCTCCTGAAGTCAACAACCATGTTTTTTATTTTAGCAACGTTCAGAAACAGGTTGTTATGCTGCCTACACCAGACCGCCTACACCTCTGCAGTTAGCCGTTAGCCTCTGCAATTCGAGGACTGGAATGGAGCCGTCACAGGCGAGTGACGGTGAGTTTCTCTTGGTGATGTCCTTTTGGTGGTGATGGTTTGTATGCCCTGCCACATGACTGAATGAGCATTCTCTGGGCCTGCGCACGCTTCGACTCTCTATGACCTGGGACAGTTTGGCCCTTGCTGTTCTGAAGGTGAAGTCTAGGGTCTTCACAAGTGCACAAGTAAATCCAGTAAAGTTTCTAGTTGGTCGTGAGATGATGTTCTTGGAGACAGCGACATCATCGGTGTACTGGTTGAAGTAGCTGGTCACTGATGAAGTGTACTCCCCGAAGTCAATGAAGTTGCCATAAGTTGCAGCCTTCCAAACAGTGTTCTCAAAACAACAGTGCAGGCTTCTGGTGGCCAGGTTTTCACCTGCTTCAGAACCAGGTGTCCCTGAATCATCAACTGTAAACACTGGTCGGTTGATCAAGAACACAAACCTGTAACTAGGAATTTCACATCTAGGCAGAGATGATAGGTGTCACAGATTTACCATGCTTGGCTACAGTAGGTAATTCCTGGAACTCCGAATATGGCCGGCTCAACTTATCGCTGCTGTTTGCTGCGAACTTTGCGAAGAGCCACAAAGAATGAAAATCACCAAGGAATGAAAAGCACACAGACAAGGCTGAAGGTCAGTATGATGAGTGTGAATGCAGAATGGTGAGCATTCCGCAGTAGGCCGCAGTACGTTTGTTGAAATTAATTCTTTACTCATGACACTTTGTCAAGCAGTTAGGGTCATAGGGTCTGAGCTATTTGAACCACCCACAACCACATTTCCCAGTTTTTCACAAACATGTGGATTAATTCTCAGGTATTCTCAAAAAGGAAGGGCTAAAAACTTCCACCCTCAGCCCCACTAAGAACCTAGGATGATCAATCTACTCTGCGTAGGCCCCAATTTGGCCACCGTCTACCCATGTTCTCAGAGCAAGAGCCCAAGGCCCAGAGCCTCACCCACGACATTGGGTCTGAAAGTTCTCCCAAGAACCTCCTGCTGAATATGAATGCCAAGAAGTACATCGGGCCATATAAGATACAACTAGCATTCATTTCAGTTGCTTACCACCGGTCATTCTCTGGTCGATGAAGATAAACCCCACCTCAAGCTTGTTCAACCCAGTCCTGTGCAGCCCTCTGGAAGGTACATTGAACAGTCGTGGGTCTCAGGCTGGCGCATGCCATACAATGGTCTGGAAGTCCACCAAGAAGTTCTCTCAGAAAATGAAAACCTAGAAGTTGGCCCTGCAGCCTTTTCAAATAAAAAGAAGAAATATATTTGAAAACAATGATGAGCGGGCCCAAGCATCTGTGCCATAGGTACCCGGGCGCACTGCACAACCTGAGTGACTTTTGAGCATGCTGAGACCCCTAAAACCCACTGGACAATGATGTCTCTAAATATGGCTTAAGTTTAAGTCATTGTCAAGGTCTATGTGTCATTGCTAGTGATTGCTTGGTGATGACTGTAATGGCGCAGGTGCTTGGGCCTGGTCTTCATTTGTCTAGTGTGCATAGGATGTGTACTGTATGTGTAGGATAAGTAGTTTGTGTGTGTCAGTGTTTGTTTATAGTGTATGTGCGCATGTGTGTGAGAATATATGTGTGTGTATTATGTGTAGTGTGTGTAGTATGTGTATGTGTGTGTCGTGTGTGTCTGTGTCATCTGTCACACCTACAGCAGGTGTGTGTGTGTGTGTGTGTGTGTGAGTGTGGGGTGTGTTTAGGATATGTAAGTAAAGTTTGTGTATTGTGTGAGTGTCTTTAGGCAATTACAGTGTAATTTGTGGAGTTCATGTCTGTGCAGTGTATGTGTGTGTGTTTTTGTGTATATGTGGTGTTTTTTATTTTAAGATGTATGTGTCCTGTGTGAGTGTGTGTGTTTGGAGACATTTTTGTCTGGTGTGTTCAGAGAAGGCCAAATGGCTGTATGATATGCTAGGTGGTGAGCGTTCCATAGTAGGCCTCGGTACATTTGTGGAAATGGGTCGGTTACTTGTGCCATCTTGTCAAGCAGATAGAATCATAGGGTCTGAGCTATCTCATCCACCAACAACCCCCTTCCCCAGTGTCTGACAAACAGCTGGACTTATAGGAGGTATTCTCAAAGAGGAAGGGACAAAAACTGCACTCCTCCTCCCACAAAGAACCTAGGAGTGCATGATCAATTTGCTCCCTGCAGCCAGTTTGGCTACCATGTACCCACGTTCCCAGAGCAAGCCCTCAAGACCCAGAGCCTCACCTAGAACAGTGGGTCTAGAAGTTTCACCAAGAACCTGCTGCTAAAGGTTGATGTCAAGAACGTACATCGGTACGTCGGGCCATCGGGCAATTTTGGTTGCTTAACGCCACTCAGTCCCCAGTTAATTAAGATAAACACCGCTTGCTCATGCCAGTACTGTGCCGCATACATGGTCAGTCAAGGAACACTTATGCGTCCAAGGCAGACAGATAGTATTCCCCGGTCTGGTTGTCCACCGAGGAGCTCTCTGAAGATGAAGGCCAAGAAGTTCGCCATGCGGCTTTTTCAAATAAAAAGAATAAATATAATTACAAGCAATGCAACCACGGGGGCGCAATCCAGTGTCTTCTTGTGCCAGTCCCAAGTCTGGATAAATGCAGAGGGCATCCGACGTAAAACATTTGCCAAATCAATGATGCGAATAACAAATATCATTTCCATACCGGATCGGTCGCGGCCCGGGTTAACAACGAGCGACATCAGTGCTGTTGACCTACAGGCTGCTGGTGGAAATTAGGACCAACTACTGTTGATCGAAAAAGGATGAGGAGGAAGGCGTGTTTGAAAGCAGAGAGAGAAAAGGAAGGGTATGCGTTTAGGAGTGATAGTAGGGACTTTGAATGTTTGGACTATGACAGGGAAGGAAGAGAGTTGGTTGACATGGTAATCATTATCTATAATAATTATAATAATACTACTTTAGAAAGCGTAGTGGCAGCTTGGTTAAGGGTGAGCATTTGTGAACAGCAATATGGTTTCATACCTAGAAAGAGTCCAACAGTTGTAGTATTTGCTTTGAGGATGCTGATGGAGAAGTACATAGAAGGTAATATAAAGTTGCATTGTATGTGTGTGTGTGTGTGTGTGTGTGTGTGTGTGTGTGTGTGTGTGTGTGTGTGTGTGTGTGTGTGTGTGTGTGTGTGTGTGTATGCGTGTAGGTGTGTGTGTGTGTGCTTGTTTGTATGTATGTTTGAGGTTGCGACATGTGTGAGTGTAATATGTATAATATGTGTGTAGCAAAAAAGAAATTTTAATAAGAGTGAGGTGAGGTGGGCATTACAGAGGATGAAGAGTGCAAACGGTGTTCGTCCTGTGCTGTAGGTGTGACAGAAGAGTTCAAGGTGGAGGTGGGTCTGCATCAAAGATCAGCTCTAATCCACCTTTTGTTTGCTCTGGTAATGGACAGGATGACAGATGAGATTAAACAGGACTGTGGACTATGATGTTTGCAGATGACATTGTGCTTTGTAGCAAGAGCAGGGAACAGGTGGAGGAAAATTTACGACCTCTTAAACAAATGTGACATAAGTTTAATGGCTGGATGTGTCTTTCTTGTTAGCTGTCACCCAATGTAAAATGGGTTTCATGGCAACTGAAATGCTTGAGCAGGTCATTGTTTTTGTAGGATTCTAGAATGTGTGTAGACATGTGTGTAGACATGCGTAAGATGTGTTTGAGACATGTGTGTTTGTCTGTGGTTCTGATTTGTCGTGTTTATTTATGATTTGTACTGTGTGTGTGCTATGTGTGATTGGGATGTGAGTATGTTTTTGTAGTGAGCGTCTGTGTTTACATATGTCTAGCAAGCATGTGTAATGGTTGTGTGTATGTGTAAGTCTAGGATGTAAGTGTGTAGTATGTTTGAATATAGTGTTTATAGATTGTAGTGTGTGTGTGTGTGTGTGTGCTTGTGTGTGTGTGTGTGTGTGTGTGTGTGTGTGTGTGTGTGTGTGTGTGTGTGTGTGTGTGTGTGTGTGTGTGTGTGTGTGTGTGTGTGTGTGTGTGTGTGTGTGTGTGTGTGTGTGTGTGTGTGTATGTGTGTGTGTGTGTGTTCAATATGTGTTTGAATTCCTGGAACTGTCCGACTCAAATAATCGCTTCTTTCTGATGCAAACTTTGCTAGGAATCACCATTGTGGCACAGAAATTAAAAACACACAGAGACGTGCTGTATGATGTGCTAAGTGGTGAGCGTTCCATAATAGGCAGCAATACATTTGTGGAAATGCTTGGGATACACGTGGCATTTTGTCAAGCAGATAGAGTCATAGCACCTACGCTATCTAAAACATCCACAACCTCCTTCCCCAGTCTTTCACAAACAGGTGGACTTAAAGTAGGTGTTCTCAAAGAGGAAGGGCCAAAAACTTGGATCAATCTGCTCCAAAAGTTGACTACCCATGCTTCCGGAGGAAGCCCCCAATACCATGAGCCTCACCCAGAACAGTGTTCCCCAACAGGAGTTCCCCAAAAATACTTCCGGTTAGGCGTTAGATGGGGTAAAGCGTGTTTACGGAATAATAATATAAGGATCATAGGAATTTCAGAAGACAAACCCTGTACCACCCTAGATGTCTCAGAATTGCTCAAAAAAGTCCTTAATACGGACAGGGACGTTATGGTTGACAGATGACATCGCACGCTGCAGACCAAGCCCAAGCCGGGAGAGCGTCCACGAGCGGTTGTGGCGAGGTTGCATTACCACTCAGACTGTACTGCGGCTCTGCAGCGTGCGCGGGAAGTGAGGCAGTTTAAATTTGATGATATGAAAATTAGCATCTTTCCGGATCTCACTGTAAAAACTGTTCGTGCTCGATCTGCCTTCAATGATGTCCGTCAGCAGCTGCGGAAGATTCCGGGGGTGAAATTTGGATCTCTTCATCCAGTCAAGCTGCGTGTTACTTACGATGGAGTGGAGAAACAGTTTAACTCACCAGACTTGGCTAAAGAATATGTCAGTAGTTTATCATCTCAACGAACAGAACCAAATATTTCATGAGTATCTGAGCATGTGAGTGGGGTGAAGTAGTTTCTCGATACTACTGTGCTGTAGGATTACTATTATTATTATTATTATTATTATTATTATTAAGTTATTATTAAGTTATTATGGTCCAGACTCTGTTTAAAGGGTTTTCCAGGGTTTTCCAGAAGATATTATGAAGAGTCTGGTCATAGTCTTTGTCAGAGTTTCTTGATTGAAGTATATGTGTATGTATGGTGTTGGTGGCTAAGTTGGAGTAAAATGGGCTTAATGTTGCAATGATTGAGATATTGTGCATTTCTGTTATTAGTAATTAGTGGGACAATCTGCAGGGTTCCATCTTTTTTCTTTGGTTTCTAATCGTGAGAGTGAGGAGTATGGGTTGGCTCCAACTGGAGTCTGCACATAGTTTCACATCAACTAGTGATGTGAATATTGGTTGTGCTTATGGGTGGGATTGTTTGCGTGGGGTGGGTGTTTGGTTTTTTGCTTGTTTTTTGTTTGCCTGTTTTTTGTGTCTTTGGTTTTTGTTTTGTTTCACAGATTTCGCAGAAATATGTCTTTGATTTTGTTTTTCAGTGGATTAGTGGAGTAGATGGCAAATATTTCTGGTTCTTTGTCCAATCCAGCCTATTCGACAATTAACACAATTAACATGGAATGTTAAAGGCATTGGAAATCCAATTAAAAGGTCAAAGATCTTTTCTCATTTGAAGAGGCTAAGTGCTGATATAGTATTTTTGCAGGAGACACACTTAAGAAGTCAGGATCAGATTAAACTGAAATGCCCCTGGGTCAGCGAAGTTTTTCACTCAAATTTCAATTCCAGAGCTAGAGGGGTTGCAATACTAATTAACATGAGGGTTCAGTTTATTTGTGATAAGGTAATAGCTAACAAAAATGGAAGATACTTGATCGTTGTTGGCTTGCTGTTACGGAAACCTGTACTTCTTGTTAAGGCCTGTGTCATTGATGTCAAGGTCAGTTGCAGAGTTTATGTCTAGCAATGGATGTGTTGACCCTTGGAGTTTCTATAATACCTCAAGCTAAGACATTTTCCTTTTTCTCCCAAGTGCATCAGTCATATTCCCGCATTGATTATTCTTTTATAGATAGCTTATTACTTTCTAAAGTAACATCAGTTTCATACCACGCTATTGTTATTTCTGATCATGCTCTCTTCAGCGGTGAATTGCAGTTGTCTGTACAACCTCCATATTCTTCATCGTGGAGGTTTAAATTCTCTGCTTTTGTCTGATGAAAAATTTATAGATTTTATTGCAACATCAATTGATTACTTTATGGCTACAAACCAGGACGGCACAGTTTCTTATTCCTTACTGTGGGAGAAACTTAAGGCATATCTCCGAGGGCAGATTATTTCTTATTCTGCAAATGTAAATAGATGTCGCACTGCAAGAGTACGTGAGTTTACTTTTGCTATTCAGTAATGTCAATCATCTCAGTGTACTTTAAGTCACATGTTTTTCACTTGTTCTAAACTGCAAAATTACTGGGTTAACTATTTTACAGTGATGTCCAAGGTGCTCAGGGTTGATATTGATCTTTGCCCTGCTATTGCAATTTTTGGGGTTCAACGGGTCTGGTCTCAGTTCAGTTCCAAACAACTGGACATTTTGGCATTGACCTCTTTAATAGCTAGGGGCCGTATTCTGATTCACTGGAAATCTACCAAAACTCCTAGTGCATGTCAATGGCTTATCTGAGTCAATGGCTTATCTGAGTGAATGTGTATGCGTGTGTGTGTGTGTGTGTGTGTGTGTGTGTGTGTGTGTGTGTGTGTGTGTGTGTGTGTGTGTGTGTGTGTGTGTGTGTGTGTGTGTGTGTGTGTGTGTGTGTGTGTGTGTGTGTGTGTGTCTGTGTGTCTGTGTGTGGGAGTGTGTGTGTGTGGGTGTGTGTGTCTGTGTGTGTGTGTGTGTGTGTGTGTGTGTGTGTGTGTGTGTGTGTGTGTGTGTGTGTGTGTGTGTGTGTGTGTGTGTGTGTGTGTGTGTGTGTGTGTGTGTGTGTGTGTGTGTGTGTGTGTGTGTGTGTGTGTGTGTGTGTGTGTGTGTGTGTGTGTGTGTGTGTGTGTGTGTGTGTGTGTGTTTGTGTGTGTACTCAGCATGAAAGTCAGAATGCATGACCGTGTTGGGAATGATCATTCCTTTTACTTTTATACTTCTCATGATGAGATAAAGCGTTTACAGTGTTCTTAGCGCTGTACGAGCTCAGGAAAGCGGTTTTCTCACACAACTAAGACATGGACATGAAAAACACACAAAACGTATTAATATGCACTTTTTTATGATCAAAAAAGACTAACAAAAAAGTCCTACTCAACATTTATGCTATGTTGGAAATGATCATTCCTTTCACTTTCATGCATCTCAGGAAGACAGACAGCGGTTGCCGTGTTCTTAGCGCTGTACGAGCTCTGGAAAGCGGTTTTCTCACACAATTAAGGCATGATCATGTAAAACACACAAAATGAGTTTATATGCACTTTCAAAGCTCAAACTGTAAACAAGACTAACAAAAAAGTAGTTATTCAATATCTGTGCAATAATGTCTGAACGTGTTGGAAATGATCATCCCTTTCACTTTTATGCGTATCATGATGAGATAAAGCGTTTGCCGTGTCCTTAGCGCTGTACGAGCTCAGGAAAGCGGTTTTCTAACATAATTAAGGCATGGTCATTTAAAACACACAAAACCTATTAATATGCATTGTTTA
The DNA here is from genome assembly GCA_013621035.1 of Clarias magur. Classification (NCBI taxonomy): domain Eukaryota; kingdom Metazoa; phylum Chordata; class Actinopteri; order Siluriformes; family Clariidae; genus Clarias; species Clarias magur. The sequence continues at coordinate 31,019 of QNUK01001455.1, read as the reverse complement.
TGATCAAAATGGGAAAAAGACTAACAAAAAAGTAGTTATTCAACATTTATGCCCGAATGCATGAAAGTGTTGGAAATGATGATTCCTTGCACTTTTATGCTCCGCTGATGAGATAAAGCGTTTGCCGTGTTCTTAGCGCTGTCCGACCTCAGGAAAGCGGTTTTTTCACACAACTAAGGCATGGTCATGTAAAAGACCCAAAACCTATTAATATGCACTTTTTATGATCAAAATGTGAAAAATACTAATAAAAAAGATGTTACTCAACATTTATGCCCTAATGCATGAAAGTGTTGGAAATTATCATTCCTTTCACTTTTATGCGTCTCATGATGGGAGAAAGCGTTTGCCGTGTTCTTAACGCTGTACGAGCTCAGGAAAGCGGTTTTCTCACACAACTAAGGCATGGTCATGTAAAACACACAAAATGAGTTTATATACACTTTTTTGATGATCAAAATGTGAAATAGACTAACAAAAAGTAGTTATTCAACATTTATGCCCGAATGCATGAAAGTGTTGGAAATGATGATTCCTTTCACTTTTATGCTTCGCCTGATGAGATAAAGCGTTTGCCGTGTTCTTAGCGCTGTCCGACCTCAGGAAAGCGGTTTTTTCACACAACTAAGGCATGGTCATGTGAAACACACAAAATGAGTTCGAATGCACATTCAAAGCTGAAAATGTGAAAAAGACCAACAAAAAAGTAGACATGCAACATTCATGCCAGAATCCATGAAAGTGTTGGAAATGATCATCCCTTTCACTTTTATGCTTCTAATGCTGAGAGAAAGCGTTTGCCGTGTTCTTAGCGCTGTACGAGCTCAGGAAAGCGGTTTCTTCACACAACTAAGACAGGTCATGTAAAACACACAAAATATATTAATATGCACTTTTTTATGCTCAAAATGTGAAAAAGACTAACAAAAAAGATGTCATTCAATATTTATGCCCGTATGAATGAAAGCGTTGGAAATGATCATTTCTTTCACTTTTATGCGTCTCATGATGAGAGAAAGCGTTTGCCGTGTCCTTAGCGCTGTACGACCTCAGGAAAGCTGTTTTTCTCACACAACTAAGGCATGGACATGGGAAACACACAAAATGAGTTTATATGCACTTTCAAAGTTGAAAATGTGAAAAAGACTAACAAAAAAGTAGTTATTTCAGTTTATCTGGTCGGTCAGTATGGACAATTTGTTAGATGCTTGTTGATCAGTGTGTTTGTGCGTGGGCTATTTATCCATTCAGTCTCAATGTTCTCAGTTATCTACTCAGATAGTAGACTGTGTATGTGTGTGTGTGTGTCTTTGTGTGTGGGTGTTTTTGTGTTTGTTTATCAGTCCAATCCCTTTTTTGTTGAGGAGATGGATGTCTTGTGACAAGACGCTGTTGCACAGTCAGGATGTGATTGACCGAATGCTTTGCTATCTTTTTTATGGCAGGAGAGTGAAGAGTGAGTGTCATCTGTATGTCCAATAAGCCACAAGGTTGGTGGCTTTGCAGATGCAGCATGTGGTTTAAATGTCTTCGCTAGACGGAAAAGAGACCCCGGTGAGCTCCTTTGCTGTTCTCACTATCCGCTGTAAGGTCTTGCGGTCCGAGAGGAACACCATACACTGATGCAGCTCCTCAGGATTCTCTCGATAGTCCTTCTATAGAAAGTGGTAAGGGTTGGTGGTGGAAACTGGGCCATCCTCAGCCTTCTCTGGAAGAGATGTTTGTAATGGTCTCGTGTACAAGGAGCTGGTATTGAGGGACTGAGTAAGGTTCTCCTCCAGATGGCCAACCAGGAATTTGGTGCTGTTGACGATCTCCACACAGGAGCAGTTGATATTCATCAGAGAGTGGCCGCTCTGTCTCCTCCTGAAGTCAACAACCATGTTTTTTATTTTAGCAACGTTCAGAAACAGGTTGTTATGCTGCCTACACCAGACCGCCTACACCTCTGCATCGTTAGCCGTTAGCCTCTGCAATTCGAGGACTGGAATGGAGCCGTCACAGGCGAGTGACGGTGAGTTTCTCTTGGTGATGTCCTTTTGGTGGTGATGGTTTGTATGCCCTGCCACATGACTGAATGAGCATTCTCTGGGCCTGCGCACGCTTCGACTCTCTATGACCTGGGACAGTTTGGCCCTTGCTGTTCTGAAGGTGAAGTCTAGGGTCTTCACAAGTGCACAAGTAAATCCAGTAAAGTTTCTAGTTGGTCGTGAGATGATGTTCTTGGAGACAGCGACATCATCGGTGTACTGGTTGAAGTAGCTGGTCACTGATGAAGTGTACTCCCCGAAGTCAATGAAGTTGCCATAAGTTGCAGCCTTCCAAACAGTGTTCTCAAAACAACAGTGCAGGCTTCTGGTGGCCAGGTTTTCACCTGCTTCAGAACCAGGTGTCCCTGAATCATCAACTGTAAACACTGGTCGGTTGATCAAGAACACAAACCTGTAACTAGGAATTTCACATCTAGGCAGAGATGATAGGTGTCACAGATTTACCATGCTTGGCTACAGTAGGTAATTCCTGGAACTCCGAATATGGCCGGCTCAACTTATCGCTGCTGTTTGCTGCGAACTTTGCGAAGAGCCACAAAGAATGAAAATCACCAAGGAATGAAAAGCACACAGACAAGGCTGAAGGTCAGTATGATGAGTGTGAATGCAGAATGGTGAGCATTCCGCAGTAGGCCGCAGTACGTTTGTTGAAATTAATTCTTTACTCATGACACTTTGTCAAGCAGTTAGGGTCATAGGGTCTGAGCTATTTGAACCACCCACAACCACATTTCCCAGTTTTTCACAAACATGTGGATTAATTCTCAGGTATTCTCAAAAAGGAAGGGCTAAAAACTTCCACCCTCAGCCCCACTAAGAACCTAGGATGATCAATCTACTCTGCGTAGGCCCCAATTTGGCCACCGTCTACCCATGTTCTCAGAGCAAGAGCCCAAGGCCCAGAGCCTCACCCACGACATTGGGTCTGAAAGTTCTCCCAAGAACCTCCTGCTGAATATGAATGCCAAGAAGTACATCGGGCCATATAAGATACAACTAGCATTCATTTCAGTTGCTTACCACCGGTCATTCTCTGGTCGATGAAGATAAACCCCACCTCAAGCTTGTTCAACCCAGTCCTGTGCAGCCCTCTGGAAGGTACATTGAACAGTCGTGGGTCTCAGGCTGGCGCATGCCATACAATGGTCTGGAAGTCCACCAAGAAGTTCTCTCAGAAAATGAAAACCTAGAAGTTGGCCCTGCAGCCTTTTCAAATAAAAAGAAGAAATATATTTGAAAACAATGATGAGCGGGCCCAAGCATCTGTGCCATAGGTACCCGGGCGCACTGCACAACCTGAGTGACTTTTGAGCATGCTGAGACCCCTAAAACCCACTGGACAATGATGTCTCTAAATATGGCTTAAGTTTAAGTCATTGTCAAGGTCTATGTGTCATTGCTAGTGATTGCTTGGTGATGACTGTAATGGCGCAGGTGCTTGGGCCTGGTCTTCATTTGTCTAGTGTGCATAGGATGTGTACTGTATGTGTAGGATAAGTAGTTTGTGTGTGTCAGTGTTTGTTTATAGTGTATGTGCGCATGTGTGTGAGAATATATGTGTGTGTATTATGTGTAGTGTGTGTAGTATGTGTATGTGTGTGTCGTGTGTGTCTGTGTCATCTGTCACACCTACAGCAGGTGTGTGTGTGTGTGTGTGTGTGTGAGTGTGGGGTGTGTTTAGGATATGTAAGTAAAGTTTGTGTATTGTGTGAGTGTCTTTAGGCAATTACAGTGTAATTTGTGGAGTTCATGTCTGTGCAGTGTATGTGTGTGTGTTTTTGTGTATATGTGGTGTTTTTTATTTTAAGATGTATGTGTCCTGTGTGAGTGTGTGTGTTTGGAGACATTTTTGTCTGGTGTGTTCAGAGAAGGCCAAATGGCTGTATGATATGCTAGGTGGTGAGCGTTCCATAGTAGGCCTCGGTACATTTGTGGAAATGGGTCGGTTACTTGTGCCATCTTGTCAAGCAGATAGAATCATAGGGTCTGAGCTATCTCATCCACCAACAACCCCCTTCCCCAGTGTCTGACAAACAGCTGGACTTATAGGAGGTATTCTCAAAGAGGAAGGGACAAAAACTGCACTCCTCCTCCCACAAAGAACCTAGGAGTGCATGATCAATTTGCTCCCTGCAGCCAGTTTGGCTACCATGTACCCACGTTCCCAGAGCAAGCCCTCAAGACCCAGAGCCTCACCTAGAACAGTGGGTCTAGAAGTTTCACCAAGAACCTGCTGCTAAAGGTTGATGTCAAGAACGTACATCGGTACGTCGGGCCATCGGGCAATTTTGGTTGCTTAACGCCACTCAGTCCCCAGTTAATTAAGATAAACACCGCTTGCTCATGCCAGTACTGTGCCGCATACATGGTCAGTCAAGGAACACTTATGCGTCCAAGGCAGACAGATAGTATTCCCCGGTCTGGTTGTCCACCGAGGAGCTCTCTGAAGATGAAGGCCAAGAAGTTCGCCATGCGGCTTTTTCAAATAAAAAGAATAAATATAATTACAAGCAATGCAACCACGGGGGCGCAATCCAGTGTCTTCTTGTGCCAGTCCCAAGTCTGGATAAATGCAGAGGGCATCCGACGTAAAACATTTGCCAAATCAATGATGCGAATAACAAATATCATTTCCATACCGGATCGGTCGCGGCCCGGGTTAACAACGAGCGACATCAGTGCTGTTGACCTACAGGCTGCTGGTGGAAATTAGGACCAACTACTGTTGATCGAAAAAGGATGAGGAGGAAGGCGTGTTTGAAAGCAGAGAGAGAAAAGGAAGGGTATGCGTTTAGGAGTGATAGTAGGGACTTTGAATGTTTGGACTATGACAGGGAAGGAAGAGAGTTGGTTGACATGGTAATCATTATCTATAATAATTATAATAATACTACTTTAGAAAGCGTAGTGGCAGCTTGGTTAAGGGTGAGCATTTGTGAACAGCAATATGGTTTCATACCTAGAAAGAGTCCAACAGTTGTAGTATTTGCTTTGAGGATGCTGATGGAGAAGTACATAGAAGGTAATATAAAGTTGCATTGTATCTGTGTGTGTGTGTGTGTGTGTGTGTGTGTGTGTGTGTGTGTGTGTGTGTGTGTGTGTGTGTGTGTGTGTGTGTGTGTATGCGTGTAGGTGTGTGTGTGTGTGCTTGTTTGTATGTATGTTTGAGGTTGCGACATGTGTGAGTGTAATATGTATAATATGTGTGTAGCAAAAAAGAAATTTTAATAAGAGTGAGGTGAGGTGGGCATTACAGAGGATGAAGAGTGCAAACGGTGTTCGTCCTGTGCTGTAGGTGTGACAGAAGAGTTCAAGGTGGAGGTGGGTCTGCATCAAAGATCAGCTCTAATCCACCTTTTGTTTGCTCTGGTAATGGACAGGATGACAGATGAGATTAAACAGGACTGTGGACTATGATGTTTGCAGATGACATTGTGCTTTGTAGCAAGAGCAGGGAACAGGTGGAGGAAAATTTACGACCTCTTAAACAAATGTGACATAAGTTTAATGGCTGGATGTGTCTTTCTTGTTAGCTGTCACCCAATGTAAAATGGGTTTCATGGCAACTGAAATGCTTGAGCAGGTCATTGTTTTTGTAGGATTCTAGAATGTGTGTAGACATGTGTGTAGACATGCGTAAGATGTGTTTGAGACATGTGTGTTTGTCTGTGGTTCTGATTTGTCGTGTTTATTTATGATTTGTACTGTGTGTGTGCTATGTGTGATTGGGATGTGAGTATGTTTTTGTAGTGAGCGTCTGTGTTTACATATGTCTAGCAAGCATGTGTAATGGTTGTGTGTATGTGTAAGTCTAGGATGTAAGTGTGTAGTATGTTTGAATATAGTGTTTATAGATTGTAGTGTGTGTGTGTGTGTGTGTGCTGTGTGTGTGTGTGTGTGTGTGTGTGTGTGTGTGTGTGTGTGTGTGTGTGTGTGTGTGTGTGTGTGTGTGTGTGTGTGTGTGTGTGTGTGTGTGTGTGTGTGTGTGTGTGTGTGTGTGTGTGTGTGTGTGTGTGTGTGTGTGTGTGTGTGTGTGTGTGTGTGTGTGTGTGTGTGTGTGTGTGTGTGTGTGTGTGTGTGTGTGTGTGTGTGTGTGTGTGTGTGTGTGTGTGTGTGTGTGTTCAATATGTGTTTGAATTCCTGGAACTGTCCGACTCAAATAATCGCTTCTTTCTGATGCAAACTTTGCTAGGAATCACCATTGTGGCACAGAAATTAAAAACACACAGAGACGACAGAAGAGCTGTATGATGTGCTAAGTGGTGAGCGTTCCATAATAGGCAGCAATACATTTGTGGAAATGCTTGGGATACACGTGGCATTTTGTCGAGCAGATAGAGTCATAGCACCTACGCTATCTAAAACATCCACAACCTCCTTCCCCAGTCTTTCACAAACAGGTGGACTTAAAGTAGGTATTCTCAAAGAGGAAGGGCCAAAAACTTGGATCAATCTGCTCCAAAAGTTGACTACCCATGCTTCCGGAGGAAGCCCCCAATACCATGAGCCTCACCCAGAACAGTGTTCCCCAACAGGAGTTCCCCAAAAATACTTCCGGTTAGGCGTTAGATGGGGTAAAGCGTGTTTACGGAATAATAATATAAGGATCATAGGAATTTCAGAAGACAAACCCTGTACCACCCTAGATGTCTCAGAATTGCTCAAAAAAGTCCTTAATACGGACAGGGACGTTATGGTTGACAGATGACATCGCACGCTGCAGACCAAGCCCAAGCCGGGAGAGCGTCCACGAGCGGTTGTGGCGAGGTTGCATTACCACTCAGACTGTACTGCGGCTCTGCAGCGTGCGCGGGAAGTGAGGCAGTTTAAATTTGATGATATGAAAATTAGCATCTTTCCGGATCTCACTGTAAAAACTGTTCGTGCTCGATCTGCCTTCAATGATGTCCGTCAGCAGCTGCGGAAGATTCCGGGGGTGAAATTTGGATCTCTTCATCCAGTCAAGCTGCGTGTTACTTACGATGGAGTGGAGAAACAGTTTAACTCACCAGACTTGGCTAAAGAATATGTCAGTAGTTTATCATCTCAACGAACAGAACCAAATATTTCATGAGTATCTGAGCATGTGAGTGGGGTGAAGTAGTTTCTCGATACTACTGTGCTGTAGGATTACTATTATTATTATTATTATTATTATTATTATTATTATTATTAAGTTATTATTAAGTTATTATGGTCCAGACTCTGTTTAAAGGGTTTTCCAGGGTTTTCCAGAAGATATTATGAAGAGTCTGGTCATAGTCTTTGTCAGAGTTTCTTGATTGAAGTATATGTGTATGTATGGTGTTGGTGGCTAAGTTGGAGTAAAATGGGCTTAATGTTGCAATGATTGAGATATTGTGCATTTCTGTTATTAGTAATTAGTGGGACAATCTGCAGGGTTCCATCTTTTTTCTTTGGTTTCTAATCGTGAGAGTGAGGAGTATGGGTTGGCTCCAACTGGAGTCTGCACATAGTTTCACATCAACTAGTGATGTGAATATTGGTTGTGCTTATGGGTGGGATTGTTTGCGTGGGGTGGGTGTTTGGTTTTTTGCTTGTTTTTTGTTTGCCTGTTTTTTGTGTCTTTGGTTTTTGTTTTGTTTCACAGATTTCGCAGAAATATGTCTTTGATTTTGTTTTTCAGTAGATTAGTGGAGTAGATGACAAATATTTCTGGTTCTTTGTCCAATCCAGCCTATTCGACAATTAACACAATTAACATGGAATGTTAAAGGCATTGGAAATCCAATTAAAAGGTCAAAGATCTTTTCTCATTTGAAGAGGCTAAGTGCTGATATAGTATTTTTGCAGGAGACACACTTAAGAAGTCAGGATCAGATTAAACTGAAATGCCCCTGGGTCAGCGAAGTTTTTCACTCAAATTTCAATTCCAGAGCTAGAGGGGTTGCAATACTAATTAACATGAGGGTTCAGTTTATTTGTGATAAGGTAATAGCTAACAAAAATGGAAGATACTTGATCGTTGTTGGCTTGCTGTTACGGAAACCTGTACTTCTTGTTAAGGCCTGTGTCATTGATGTCAAGGTCAGTTGCAGAGTTTATGTCTAGCAATGGATGTGTTGACCCTTGGAGTTTCTATAATACCTCAAGCTAAGACATTTTCCTTTTTCTCCCAAGTGCATCAGTCATATTCCCGCATTGATTATTCTTTTATAGATAGCTTATTACTTTCTAAAGTAACATCAGTTTCATACCACGCTATTGTTATTTCTGATCATGCTCTCTTCAGCGTTGATATGCAGTTGTCTGTACAACCTCCATATTCTTCATCGTGGAGGTTTAAATTCTCTGCTTTTGTCTGATGAAAAATTTATAGATTTTATTGCAACATCAATTGATGACTTTATGGCTACAAACCAGGACGGCACAGTTTCTTATTCCTTACTGTGGGAGAAACTTAAGGCATATCTCCGAGGGCAGATTATTTCTTATTCTGCAAATGTAAATAGATGTCGCACTGCAAGAGTACGTGAGTTTACTTTTGCTATTCAGTAATGTCAATCATCTCAGTGTACTTTAAGTCACATGTTTTTCACTTGTTCTAAACTGCAAAATTACTGGGTTAACTATTTTACAGTGATGTCCAAGGTGCTCAGGGTTGATATTGATCTTTGCCCTGCTATTGCAATTTTTGGGGTTCAACGGGTCTGGTCTCAGTTCAGTTCCAAACAACTGGACATTTTGGCATTGACCTCTTTAATAGCTAGGGGCCGTATTCTGATTCACTGGAAATCTACCAAAACTCCTAGTGCATGTCAATGGCTTATCTGAGTGAATGTGTATGCGTGTGTGTGTGTGTGTGTGTGTGTGTGTGTGTGTGTGTGTGTGTGTGTGTGTGTGTGTGTGTGTGTGTGTGTGTGTGTGTGTGTGTGTGTGTGTGTGTGTGTGTGTGTGTGTGTGTGTGTGTGTGTCTGTGTGTGTGTGTGTGTGTGTGTGTGTGTGTGTGTGTGTGTGTGTGTGTGTGTGTGTGTGTGTGTGTGTGTGTGTGTGTGTGTGTGTGTGTGTGTGTGTGTGTGTGTGTGTGTGTGTGTGTGTGTGTGTGTGTGTGTGTGTGTGTGTGTGTGTGTGTGTGTGTGTGTGTGTGTGTGTGTGTGTGTGTGTGTGTGTGTGTGTGTGTGTGTGTGTGTGTGTGTGTGTGTGTGTGTGTGTGTGTGTGTGTGTGTGTGTGTGTGTGTGTGTGTGTGTGTGTGTTTGTGTGTGTACTCAGCATGAAAGTCAGAATGCATGACCGTGTTGGGAATGATCATTCCTTTTACTTTTATACTTCTCATGATGAGATAAAGCGTTTACAGTGTTCTTAGCGCTGTACGAGCTCAGGAAAGCGGTTTTCTCACACAACTAAGACATGGACATGAAAAACACACAAAACGTATTAATATGCACTTTTTTATGATCAAAAAAGACTAACAAAAAAGTCCTACTCAACATTTATGCTATGTTGGAAATGATCATTCCTTTCACTTTCATGCATCTCAGGAAGACAGACAGCGGTTGCCGTGTTCTTAGCGCTGTACGAGCTCTGGAAAGCGGTTTTCTCACACAACTAAGGCATGATCATGTAAAACACACAAAATGAGTTTATATGCACTTTCAAAGCTCAAACTGTAAACAAGACTAACAAAAAAGTAGTTATTCAATATCTGTGCAATAATGTCTGAACGTGTTGGAAATGATCATCCCTTTCACTTTTATGCGTCTCATGATGAGATAAAGCGTTTGCCGTGTCCTTAGCGCTGTACGAGCTCAGGAAAGCGGTTTTCTAACATAATTAAGGCATGGTCATTTAAAACACACAAAACCTATTAATATGCATTGTTTATGATCAAAATGGGAAAAAGACTAACAAAAAAGTAGTTATTCAACATTTATGCCCGAATGCATGAAAGTGTTGGAAATGATGATTCCTTGCACTTTTATGCTCCGCCTGATGAGATAAAGCGTTTGCCGTGTTCTTAGCGCTGTCCGACCTCAGGAAAGCGGTTTTTTCACACAACTAAGGCATGGTCATGTAAAAGACACAAAACCTATTAATATGCACTTTTTATGATCAAAATGTGAAGAAGACTAACAAAAAAGATGTTATTCAACATTTATGCCCTAATGCATGAAAGTGTTGGAAATTATCATTCCTTTGACTTTTATGCGTCTCATGATGGGAGAAAGCGTTTGCCGTGTTCTTAACGCTCTACGAGCTCAGGAAAGCGGTTTTCTCACACAACTAAGGCATAGTGATGTAAAACACACAAAATGAGTTTATATACACTTTTTTATTATCAAAAAGTGAAAAGGACTAACAAAAAGTAGTTATTCAACATTTATGCCCGAATGCATGAAAGTGTTGGAAATGATGATTCCTTGCACTTTTATGCTCCGCCTGATGAGATAAAGCGTTTGCCGTGTTCTTAGCGCTGTCCGACCTCAGGAAAGCGGTTTTCTCACACAACTAAGGCATGGTCATGTAAAAGACCCAAAACCTATTAATATGCACTTTTTATGATCAAAATGTGAAAAATACTAATAAAAAAGATGTTACTCAACATTTATGCCCTAATGCATGAAAGTGTTGGAAATTATCATTCCTTTCACTTTTATGCGTCTCATGATGGGAGAAAGCGTTTGCCGTGTTCTTAACGCTGTACGAGCTCAGGAAAGCGGTTTTCTCACACAACTAAGGCATGGTCATGTAAAACACACAAAATGAGTTTATATACACTTTTTTGATGATCAAAATGTGAAATAGACTAACAAAAAGTAGTTATTCAACATTTATGCCCGAATGCATGAAAGTGTTGGAAATGATGATTCCTTTCACTTTTATGCTTCGCCTGATGAGATAAAGCGTTTGCCGTGTTCTTAGCGCTGTCCGACCTCAGGAAAGCGGTTTTTTCACACAACTAAGGCATGGTCATGTGAAACACACAAAATGAGTTCGAATGCACATTCAAAGCTGAAAATGTGAAAAAGACCAACAAAAAAGTAGACATGCAACATTCATGCCAGAATCCATGAAAGTGTTGGAAATGATCATCCCTTTCACTTTTATGCTTCTAATGCTGAGAGAAAGCGTTTGCCGTGTTCTTAGCGCTGTACGAGCTCAGGAAAGCGGTTTCTTCACACAACTAAGACAGGTCATGTAAAACACACAAAATATATTAATATGCACTTTTTTATGCTCAAAATGTGAAAAAGACTAACAAAAAAGATGTCATTCAATATTTATGCCCGTATGAATGAAAGCGTTGGAAATGATCATTTCTTTCACTTTTATGCGTCTCATGATGAGAGAAAGCGTTTGCCGTGTCCTTAGCGCTGTACGACCTCAGGAAAGCTGTTTTTCTCACACAACTAAGGCATGGACATGGGAAACACACAAAATGAGTTTATATGCACTTTCAAAGTTGAAAATGTGAAAAAGACTAACAAAAAAGTAGTTATTTCAGTTTATCTGGTCGGTCAGTATGGACAATTTGTTAGATGCTTGTTGATCAGTGTGTTTGTGCGTGGGTTATTTATCCATTCAGTCTCAATGTTCTCAGTTATCTACTCAGATAGTAGACTGTGTATGTGTGTGTGTGTGTCTTTGTGTGTGTGTGTTTTTGTGTTTGTTTATCAGTCCAATCCCTTTTTTGTTGAGGAGATGGATGTCTTGTGACAAGACGCTGTTGCACAGTCAGGATGTGATTGACCGAATGCTTTGCTATCTTTTTTATGGCAGGAGAGTGAAGAGTGAGTGTCATCTGTATGTCCAATAAGCCACAAGGTTGGTGGCTTTGCAGATGCAGCATGTGGTTTAAATGTCTTCGCTAGACGGAAAAGAGACCCCGGTGAGCTCCTTTGCTGTTCTCACTATCCGCTGTAAGGTCTTGCGGTCCGAGAGGAACACCATACACTGATGCAGCTCCTCAGGATTCTCTCGATAGTCCTTCTATAGAAAGTGGTAAGGGTTGGTGGTGGAAACTGGGCCATCCTCAGCCTTCTCTGGAAGAGATGTTTGTAATGGTCTCGTGTACAAGGAGCTGGTATTGAGGGACTGAGTAAGGTTCTCCTCCAGATGGCCAACCAGGAATTTGGTGCTGTTGACGATCTCCACACAGGAGCAGTTGATATTCATCAGAGAGTGGCCGCTCTGTCTCCTCCTGAAGTCAACAACCATGTTTTTTATTTTAGCAACGTTCAGAAACAGGTTGTTATGCTGCCTACACCAGACCGCCTACACCAGACCGTTAGCCTCTGCAATTCGAGGACTGGAATGGAGCCGTCACAGGCGAGTGACGGTGAGTTTCTCTTGGTGATGTCCTTTTGGTGGTGATGGTTTGTATGCCCTGCCACATGACTGAATGAGCATTCTCTGGGCCTGCGCACGCTTCGACTCTCTATGACCTGGGACAGTTTGGCCCTTGCTGTTCTGAAGGTGAAGTCTAGGGTCTTCACAAGTGCACAAGTAAATCCAGTAAAGTTTCTAGTTGGTCGTGAGATGATGTTCTTGGAGACAGCGACATCATCGGTGTACTGGTTGAAGTAGCTGGTCACTGATGAAGTGTACTCCCCGAAGTCAATGAAGTTGCCATAAGTTGCAGCCTTCCAAACAGTGTTCTCAAAACAACAGTGCAGGCTTCTGGTGGCCAGGTTTTCACCTGCTTCAGAACCAGGTGTCCCTGAATCATCAACTGTAAACACTGGTCGGTTGATCAAGAACACAAACCTGTAACTAGGAATTTCACATCTAGGCAGAGATGATAGGTGTCACAGATTTACCATGCTTGGCTACAGTAGGTAATTCCTGGAACTCCGAATATGGCCGGCTCAACTTATCGCTGCTGTTTGCTGCGAACTTTGCGAAGAGCCACAAAGAATGAAAATCACCAAGGAATGAAAAGCACACAGACAAGGCTGAAGGTCAGTATGATGAGTGTGAATGCAGAATGGTGAGCATTCCGCAGTAGGCCGCAGTACGTTTGTTGAAATTAATTCTTTACTCATGACACTTTGTCAAGCAGTTAGGGTCATAGGGTCTGAGCTATTTGAACTACCCACAACCACATTTCCCAGTTTTTCACAAACATGTGGATTAATTCTCAGGTATTCTCAAAAAGGAAGGGCTAAAAACTTCCACCCTCAGCCCCACTAAGAACCTAGGATGATCAATCTACTCTGCGTAGGCCCCAATTTGGCCACCGTCTACCCATGTTCTCAGAGCAAGAGCCCAAGGCCCAGAGCCTCACCCACGACATTGGGTCTGAAAGTTCTCCCAAGAACCTCCTGCTGAATATGAATGCCAAGAAGTACATCGGGCCATATAAGATACAACTAGCATTCATTTCAGTTGCTTACCACCGGTCATTCTCTGGTCGATGAAGATAAACCCCACCTCAAGCTTGTTCAACCCAGTCCTGTGCAGCCCTCTGGAAGGTACATTGAACAGTCGTGGGTCTCAGGCTGGCGCATGCCATACAATGGTCTGGAAGTCCACCAAGAAGTTCTCTCAGAAAATGAAAACCTAGAAGTTGGCCCTGCAGCCTTTTCAAATAAAAAGAAGAAATATATTTGAAAACAATGATGAGCGGGCCCAAGCATCTGTGCCATAGGTACCCGGGCGCACTGCACAACCTGAGTGACTTTTGAGCATGCTGAGACCCCTAAAACCCACTGGACAATGATGTCTCTAAATATGGCTTAAGTTTAAGTCATTGTCAAGGTCTATGTGTCATTGCTAGTGATTGCTTGGTGATGACTGTAATGGCGCAGGTGCTTGGGCCTGGTCTTCATTTGTCTAGTGTGCATAGGATGTGTACTGTATGTGTAGGATAAGTAGTTTGTGTGTGTCAGTGTTTGTTTATAGTGTATGTGCGCATGTGTGTGAGAATATATGTGTGTGTATTATGTGTAGTGTGTGTAGTATGTGTATGTGTGTGTCGTGTGTGTCTGTGTCATCTGTCACACCTACAGCAGGTGTGTGTGTGTGTGTGTGTGTGTGAGTGTGGGGTGTGTTTAGGATATGTAAGTAAAGTTTGTGTATTGTGTGAGTGTCTTTAGGCAATTACAGTGTAATTTGTGGAGTTCATGTCTGTGCAGTGTATGTGTGTGTGTTTTTGTGTATATGTGGTGTTTTTTATTTTAAGATGTATGTGTCCTGTGTGAGTGTGTGTGTTTGGAGACATTTTTGTCTGGTGTGTTCAGAGAAGGCCAAATGGCTGTATGATATGCTAGGTGGTGAGCGTTCCATAGTAGGCCTCGGTACATTTGTGGAAATGGGTCGGTTACTTGTGCCATCTTGTCAAGCAGATAGAATCATAGGGTCTGAGCTATCTCATCCACCAACAACCCCCTTCCCCAGTGTCTGACAAACAGCTGGACTTATAGGAGGTATTCTCAAAGAGGAAGGGACAAAAACTGCACTCCTCCTCCCACAAAGAACCTAGGAGTGCATGATCAATTTGCTCCCTGCAGCCAGTTTGGCTACCATGTACCCACGTTCCCAGAGCAAGCCCTCAAGACCCAGAGCCTCACCTAGAACAGTGGGTCTAGAAGTTTCACCAAGAACCTGCTGCTAAAGGTTGATGTCAAGAACGTACATCGGTACGTCGGGCCATCGGGCAATTTTGGTTGCTTAACGCCACTCAGTCCCCAGTTAATTAAGATAAACACCGCTTGCTCATGCCAGTACTGTGCCGCATACATGGTCAGTCAAGGAACACTTATGCGTCCAAGGCAGACAGATAGTATTCCCCGGTCTGGTTGTCCACCGAGGAGCTCTCTGAAGATGAAGGCCAAGAAGTTCGCCATGCGGCTTTTTCAAATAAAAAGAATAAATATAATTACAAGCAATGCAACCACGGGGGCGCAATCCAGTGTCTTCTTGTGCCAGTCCCAAGTCTGGATAAATGCAGAGGGCATCCGACGTAAAACATTTGCCAAATCAATGATGCGAATAACAAATATCATTTCCATACCGGATCGGTCGCGGCCCGGGTTAACAACGAGCGACATCAGTGCTGTTGACCTACAGGCTGCTGGTGGAAATTAGGACCAACTACTGTTGATCGAAAAAGGATGAGGAGGAAGGCGTGTTTGAAAGCAGAGAGAGAAAAGGAAGGGTATGCGTTTAGGAGTGATAGTAGGGACTTTGAATGTTTGGACTATGACAGGGAAGGAAGAGAGTTGGTTGACATGGTAATCATTATCTATAATAATTATAATAATACTACTTTAGAAAGCGTAGTGGCAGCTTGGTTAAGGGTGAGCATTTGTGAACAGCAATATGGTTTCATATCTAGAAAGAGTCCAACAGTTGTAGTATTTGCTTTGAGGATGCTGATGGAGAAGTACATAGAAGGTAATATAAAGTTGCATTGTATCTGTGTGTGTGTGTGTGTGTGTGTGTGTGTGTGTGTGTGTGTGTGTGTGTGTGTGTGTGTGTGTGTGTGTGTGTGTGTGTGTGTGTGTGTGTGTGTGTGTGTGTGTGTATGCGTGTAGGTGTGTGTGTGTGTGCTTGTTTGTATGTATGTTTGAGGTTGCGACATGTGTGAGTGTAATATGTATAATATGTGTGTAGCAAAAAAGAAATTTTAATAAGAGTGAGGTGAGGTGGGCATTACAGAGGATGAAGAGTGCAAACGGTGTTCGTCCTGTGCTGTAGGTGTGACAGAAGAGTTCAAGGTGGAGGTGGGTCTGCATCAAAGATCAGCTCTAATCCACCTTTTGTTTGCTCTGGTAATGGACAGGATGACAGATGAGATTAAACAGGACTGTGGACTATGATGTTTGCAGATGACATTGTGCTTTGTAGCAAGAGCAGGGAACAGGTGGAGGAAAATTTACGACCTC
Source organism: Clarias magur (assembly GCA_013621035.1). Taxonomy (NCBI): domain Eukaryota; kingdom Metazoa; phylum Chordata; class Actinopteri; order Siluriformes; family Clariidae; genus Clarias; species Clarias magur. Next base: position 15,120 of record QNUK01001455.1, on the reverse strand, counting down.
TTAAACAAATGTGACATAAGTTTAATGGCTGGATGTGTCTTTCTTGTTAGCTGTCACCCAATGTAAAATGGGTTTCATGGCAACTGAAATGCTTGAGCAGGTCATTGTTTTTGTAGGATTCTAGAATGTGTGTAGACATGTGTGTAGACATGCGTAAGATGTGTTTGAGACATGTGTGTTTGTCTGTGGTTCTGATTTGTCGTGTTTATTTATGATTTGTACTGTGTGTGTGCTATGTGTGATTGGGATGTGAGTATGTTTTTGTAGTGAGCGTCTGTGTTTACATATGTCTAGCAAGCATGTGTAATGGTTGTGTGTATGTGTAAGTCTAGGATGTAAGTGTGTAGTATGTTTGAATATAGTGTTTATAGATTGTAGAGTGTGTGTGTGTGTGTGTGTGTGTGTGTGTGTGTGTGTGTGTGTGTGTGTGTGTGTGTGTGTGTGTGTGTGTGTGTGTGTGTGTGTGTGTGTGTGTGTGTGTGTGTGTGTGTGTGTGTGTGTGTGTGTGTGTGTGTGTGTGTGTGTGTGTGTGTGTGTGTGTGTGTGTGTGTGTGTGTGTGTGTGTGTGTGTGTGTGTGTGTGTGTGTGTGTGTGTGTGTGTGTGTGTGTGTGTGTGTGTGTGTGTGTGTGTGTGTGTGTGTGTGTGTGTGTGTGTGTGTGTGTGTGTGTGTGTGTGTGTGTGTGTGTGTGTGTGTGTGTGTGTGTGTGTGTGTGTGTGTGTGTGTGTGTGTGTTCAATATGTGTTTGAATTCCTGGAACTGTCCGACTCAAATAATCGCTTCTTTCTGATGCAAACTTTGCTAGGAATCACCATTGTGGCACAGAAATTAAAAACACACAGAGACCTGCTGTATGATGTGCTAAGTGGTGAGCGTTCCATAATAGGCAGCAATACATTTGTGGAAATGCTTGGGATACACGTGGCATTTTGTCGAGCAGATAGAGTCATAGCACCTACGCTATCTAAAACATCCACAACCTCCTTCCCCAGTCTTTCACAAACAGGTGGACTTAAAGTAGGTATTCTCAAAGAGGAAGGGCCAAAAACTTGGATCAATCTGCTCCAAAAGTTGACTACCCATGCTTCCGGAGGAAGCCCCCAATACCATGAGCCTCACCCAGAACAGTGTTCCCCAACAGGAGTTCCCCAAAAATACTTCCGGTTAGGCGTTAGATGGGGTAAAGCGTGTTTACGGAATAATAATATAAGGATCATAGGAATTTCAGAAGACAAACCCTGTACCACCCTAGATGTCTCAGAATTGCTCAAAAAAGTCCTTAATACGGACAGGGACGTTATGGTTGACAGATGACATCGCACGCTGCAGACCAAGCCCAAGCCGGGAGAGCGTCCACGAGCGGTTGTGGCGAGGTTGCATTACCACTCAGACTGTACTGCGGCTCTGCAGCGTGCGCGGGAAGTGAGGCAGTTTAAATTTGATGATATGAAAATTAGCATCTTTCCGGATCTCACTGTAAAAACTGTTCGTGCTCGATCTGCCTTCAATGATGTCCGTCAGCAGCTGCGGAAGTTTCCGGGGGTGAAATTTGGATCTCTTCATCCAGTCAAGCTGCGTGTTACTTACGATGGAGTGGAGAAACAGTTTAACTCACCAGACTTGGCTAAAGAATATGTCAGTAGTTTATCATCTCAACGAACAGAACCAAATATTTCATGAGTATCTGAGCATGTGAGTGGGGTGAAGTAGTTTCTCGATACTACTGTGCTGTAGGATTACTATTATTATTATTATTATTATTATTATTATTAAGTTATTATTAAGTTATTATGGTCCAGACTCTGTTTAAAGGGTTTTCCAGGGTTTTCCAGAAGATATTATGAAGAGTCTGGTCATAGTCTTTGTCAGAGTTTCTTGATTGAAGTATATGTGTATGTATGGTGTTGGTGGCTAAGTTGGAGTAAAATGGGCTTAATGTTGCAATGATTGAGATATTGTGCATTTCTGTTATTAGTAATTAGTGGGACAATCTGCAGGGTTCCATCTTTTTTCTTTGGTTTCTAATCGTGAGAGGGAGGAGTATGGGTTGGCTCCAACTGGAGTCTGCACATAGTTTCACATCAACTAGTGATGTGAATATTGGTTGTGCTTATGGGTGGGATTGTTTGCGTGGGGTGGGTGTTTGGTTTTTTGCTTGTTTTTTGTTTGCCTGTTTTTTGTGTCTTTGGTTTTTGTTTTGTTTCACAGATTTCGCAGAAATATGTCTTTGATTTTGTTTTTCAGTAGATTAGTGGAGTAGATGACAAATATTTCTGGTTCTTTGTCCAATCCAGCCTATTCGACAATTAACACAATTAACATGGAATGTTAAAGGCATTGGAAATCCAATTAAAAGGTCAAAGATCTTTTCTCATTTGAAGAGGCTAAGTGCTGATATATTATTTTTGCAGGAGACACACTTAAGAAGTCAGGATCAGATTAAACTGAAATGCCCCTGGGTCAGCGAAGTTTTTCACTCAAATTTCAATTCCAGAGCTAGAGGGGTTGCAATACTAATTAACATGAGGGTTCAGTTTATTTGTGATAAGGTAATAGCTAACAAAAATGGAAGATACTTGATCGTTGTTGGCTTGCTGTTACGGAAACCTGTACTTCTTGTTAAGGCCTGTGTCATTGATGTCAAGGTCAGTTGCAGAGTTTATGTCTAGCAATGGATGTGTTGACCCTTGGAGTTTCTATAAGACCTCAAGCTAAGACATTTTCCTTTTTCTCCCAAGTGCATCAGTCATATTCCCGCATTGATTATTCTTTTATAGATAGCTTATTACTTTCTAAAGTAACATCAGTTTCATACCACGCTATTGTTATTTCTGATCATGCTCTCTTCAGCGTTGATATGCAGTTGTCTGTACAACCGCCATATTCTTCATCGTGGAGGTTTAAATTCTCTGCTTTTGTCTGATGAAAAATTTATAGATTTTATTGCAACATCAATTGATGACTTTATGGCTACAAACCAGGACGGCACAGTTTCTTATTCCTTACTGTGGGAGAAACTTAAGGCATATCTCCGAGGGCAGATTATTTCTTATTCTGCAAATGTAAATAGATGTCGCACTGCAAGAGTACGTGAGTTTACTTTTGCTATTCAGTAATGTCAATCATCTCAGTGTACTTTAAGTCACATGTTTTTCACTTGTTCTAAACTGCAAAATTACTGGGTTAACTATTTTACAGTGATGTCCAAGGGGCTCAGGGTTGATATTGATCTTTGCCCTGCTATTGCAATTTTTGGGGTTCAACGGGTCTGGTCTCAGTTCAGTTCCAAACAACTGGACATTTTGGCATTGACCTCTTTAATAGCTAGGGGCCGTATTCTGATTCACTGGAAATCTACCAAAACTCCTAGTGCATGTCAATGGCTTATCTGAGTGAATGTGTATGTGTGTGTGTGTGTGTGTGTGTGTGTGTGTGTGTGTGTGTGTGTGTGTGTGTGTGTGTGTGTGTGTGTGTGTGTGTGTGTGTGTGTGTGTGTGTGTGTGTGTGTGTGTGTGTGTGTGTGTGTGTGTGTGTGTGTGTGTGTGTGTGTGTGTGTTGTGTGTGTGTGTGTGTGTGTGTGTGTGTGTGTGTGTGTGTGTGTGTGTGTGTGTGTGTGTGTGTGTGTGTGTGTGTGTGTGTGTGTGTGTGTGTGTGTGTGTGTGTGTGTGTGTGTGTGTGTGTGTGTGTGTGTGTGTGTGTGTGTGTGTGTTTGTGTGTGTACTCAGCATGAAAGTCAGAATGCATGACCGTGTTGGGAATGATCATTCCTTTTACTTTTATACTTCTCATGATGAGATAAAGCGTTTACAGTGTTCTTGTGTGCTGTGACATGGACATGTGATGATCAAAAAAGTGCTATGTTGTGAAATGTGCTGTTGCCGTGTTCTTAGCGCTGTACGAGCTCTGGAAAGCGGTTTTCTCACACAACTAAGGCATGATCATGTAAAACACACAAAATGAGTTTATATGCACTTTCAAAGCTCAAACTGTAAACAAGACTAACAAAAAAGTAGTTATTCAATATCTGTGCAATAATGTCTGATCGTGTTGGAAATGATCATCCCTTTCACTTTTATGCGTATCATGATGAGATAAAGCGTTTGCCGTGTCCTTAGCGCTGTACGAGCTCAGGAAAGCGGTTTTCTAACATAATTAAGGCATGGTCATTTAAAACACACAAAACCTATTAATATGCATTGTTTATGATCAAAATGGGAAAAAGACTAACAAAAAAGTAGTTATTCAACATTTATGCCCGAATGCATGAAAGTGTTGGAAATGATGATTCCTTGCACTTTTATGCTCCGCCTGATGAGATAAAGCGTTTGCCGTGTTCTTAGCGCTGTCCGACCTCAGGAAAGCGGGTTTTTCACACAACTAAGGCATGGTCATGTAAAAGACACAAAACCTATTAATATGCACTTTTTATGATCAAAATGTGAAGAAGACTAACAAAAAAGATGTTATTCAACATTTATGCCCTAATGCATGAAAGTGTTGGAAATTATCATTCCTTTGACTTTTATGCGTCTCATGATGGGAGAAAGCGTTTGCCGTGTTCTTAACGCTCTACGAGCTCAGGAAAGCGGTTTTCTCACACAACTAAGGCATAGTGATGTAAAACACACAAAATGAGTTTATATACACTTTTTTATTATCAAAAAGAGAAAAGGACTAACAAAAAGTAGTTATTCAACATTTATGCCCGAATGCATGAAAGTGTTGGAAATGATGATTCCTTGCACTTTTATGCTCCGCCTGATGAGATAAAGCGTTTGCCGTGTTCTTAGCGCTGTCCGACCTCAGGAAAGCGGTTTTTCACACAACTAAGGCATGGTCATGTAAAAGACCCAAAACCTATTAATATGCACTTTTTATGATCAAAATGTGAAAAATACTAATAAAAAAGATGTTACTCAACATTTATGCCCTAATGCATGAAAGTGTTGGAAATTTTCATTCCTTTCACTTTTATGCGTCTCATGATGGGAGAAAGCGTTTGCCGTGTTCTTAACGCTGTACGAGCTCAGGAAAGCGGTTTTCTCACACACTAAGGCATGGTCATGTAAAACACACAAAATGAGTTTATATACACTTTTTTGATGATCAAAATGTGAAATAGACTAACAAAAAGTAGTTATTCAACATTTATGCCCGAATGCATGAAAGTGTTGGAAATGATGATTCCTTTCACTTTTATGCTTCGCCTGATGAGATAAAGCGTTTGCCGTGTTCTTAGCGCTGTCCGACCTCAGGAAAGCGGTTTTTTCACACAACTAAGGCATGGTCATGTGAAACACACAAAATGAGTTCGAATGCACATTCAAAGCTGAAAATGTGAAAAAGACCAACAAAAAAGTAGACATGCAACATTCATGCCAGAATCCATGAAAGTGTTGGAAATGATCATCCCTTTCACTTTTATGCTTCTAATGCTGAGAGAAAGCGTTTGCCGTGTTCTTAGCGCTGTACGAGCTCAGGAAAGCGGTTTCTTCACACAACTAAGACAGGTCATGTAAAACACACAAAATATATTAATATGCACTTTTTTATGCTCAAAATGTGAAAAAGACTAACAAAAAAGATGTCATTCAATATTTATGCCCGTATGAATGAAAGCGTTGGAAATGATCATTTCTTTCACTTTTATGCGTCTCATGATGAGAGAAAGCGTTTGCCGTGTCCTTAGCGCTGTACGACCTCAGGAAAGCTGTTTTTCTCACACAACTAAGGCATGGACATGGGAAACACACAAAATGAGTTTATATGCACTTTCAAAGTTGAAAATGTGAAAAAGACTAACAAAAAAGTAGTTATTTCAGTTTATCTGGTCGGTCAGTATGGACAATTTGTTAGATGCTTGTTGATCAGTGTGTTTGTGCGTGGGTTATTTATCCATTCAGTCTCAATGTTCTCAGTTATCTACTCAGATAGTAGACTGTGTATGTGTGTGTGTGTGTCTTTGTGTGTGTGTGTTTTTGTGTTTGTTTATCAGTCCAATCCCTTTTTTGTTGAGGAGATGGATGTCTTGTGACAAGACGCTGTTGCACAGTCAGGATGTGATTGACCGAATGCTTTGCTATCTTTTTTATGGCAGGAGAGTGAAGAGTGAGTGTCATCTGTATGTCCAATAAGCCACAAGGTTGGTGGCTTTGCAGATGCAGCATGTGGTTTAAATGTCTTCGCTAGACGGAAAAGAGACCCCGGTGAGCTCCTTTGCTGTTCTCACTATCCGCTGTAAGGTCTTGCGGTCCGAGAGGAACACCATACACTGATGCAGCTCCTCAGGATTCTCTCGATAGTCCTTCTATAGAAAGTGGTAAGGGTTGGTGGTGGAAACTGGGCCATCCTCAGCCTTCTCTGGAAGAGATGTTTGTAATGGTCTCGTGTACAAGGAGCTGGTATTGAGGGACTGAGTAAGGTTCTCCTCCAGATGGCCAACCAGGAATTTGGTGCTGTTGACGATCTCCACACAGGAGCAGTTGATATTCATCAGAGAGTGGCCGCTCTGTCTCCTCCTGAAGTCAACAACCATGTTTTTTATTTTAGCAACGTTCAGAAACAGGTTGTTATGCTGCCTACACCAGACCGCCTACACCTCTGCATCGTTAGCCGTTAGCCTCTGCAATTCGAGGACTGGAATGGAGCCGTCACAGGCGAGTGACGGTGAGTTTCTCTTGGTGATGTCCTTTTGGTGGTGATGGTTTGTATGCCCTGCCACATGACTGAATGAGCATTCTCTGGGCCTGCGCACGCTTCGACTCTCTATGACCTGGGACAGTTTGGCCCTTGCTGTTCTGAAGGTGAAGTCTAGGGTCTTCACAAGTGCACAAGTAAATCCAGTAAAGTTTCTAGTTGGTCGTGAGATGATGTTCTTGGAGACAGCGACATCATCGGTGTACTGGTTGAAGTAGCTGGTCACTGATGAAGTGTACTCCCCGAAGTCAATGAAGTTGCCATAAGTTGCAGCCTTCCAAACAGTGTTCTCAAAACAACAGTGCAGGCTTCTGGTGGCCAGGTTTTCACCTGCTTCAGAACCAGGTGTCCCTGAATCATCAACTGTAAACACTGGTCGGTTGATCAAGAACACAAACCTGTAACTAGGAATTTCACATCTAGGCAGAGATGATAGGTGTCACAGATTTACCATGCTTGGCTACAGTAGGTAATTCCTGGAACTCCGAATATGGCCGGCTCAACTTATCGCTGCTGTTTGCTGCGAACTTTGCGAAGAGCCACAAAGAATGAAAATCACCAAGGAATGAAAAGCACACAGACAAGGCTGAAGGTCAGTATGATGAGTGTGAATGCAGAATGGTGAGCATTCCGCAGTAGGCCGCAGTACGTTTGTTGAAATTAATTCTTTACTCATGACACTTTGTCAAGCAGTTAGGGTCATAGGGTCTGAGCTATTTGAACTACCCACAACCACATTTCCCAGTTTTTCACAAACATGTGGATTAATTCTCAGGTATTCTCAAAAAGGAAGGGCTAAAAACTTCCACCCTCAGCCCCACTAAGAACCTAGGATGATCAATCTACTCTGCGTAGGCCCCAATTTGGCCACCGTCTACCCATGTTCTCAGAGCAAGAGCCCAAGGCCCAGAGCCTCACCCACGACATTGGGTCTGAAAGTTCTCCCAAGAACCTCCTGCTGAATATGAATGCCAAGAAGTACATCGGGCCATATAAGATACAACTAGCATTCATTTCAGTTGCTTACCACCGGTCATTCTCTGGTCGATGAAGATAAACCCCACCTCAAGCTTGTTCAACCCAGTCCTGTGCAGCCCTCTGGAAGGTACATTGAACAGTCGTGGGTCTCAGGCTGGCGCATGCCATACAATGGTCTGGAAGTCCACCAAGAAGTTCTCTCAGAAAATGAAAACCTAGAAGTTGGCCCTGCAGCCTTTTCAAATAAAAAGAAGAAATATATTTGAAAACAATGATGAGCGGGCCCAAGCATCTGTGCCATAGGTACCCGGGCGCACTGCACAACCTGAGTGACTTTTGAGCATGCTGAGACCCCTAAAACCCACTGGACAATGATGTCTCTAAATATGGCTTAAGTTTAAGTCATTGTCAAGGTCTATGTGTCATTGCTAGTGATTGCTTGGTGATGACTGTAATGGCGCAGGTGCTTGGGCCTGGTCTTCATTTGTCTAGTGTGCATAGGATGTGTACTGTATGTGTAGGATAAGTAGTTTGTGTGTGTCAGTGTTTGTTTATAGTGTATGTGCGCATGTGTGTGAGAATATATGTGTGTGTATTATGTGTAGTGTGTGTAGTATGTGTATGTGTGTGTCGTGTGTGTCTGTGTCATCTGTCACACCTACAGCAGGTGTGTGTGTGTGTGTGTGTGTGTGAGTGTGGGGTGTGTTTAGGATATGTAAGTAAAGTTTGTGTATTGTGTGAGTGTCTTTAGGCAATTACAGTGTAATTTGTGGAGTTCATGTCTGTGCAGTGTATGTGTGTGTGTTTTTGTGTATATGTGGTGTTTTTTATTTTAAGATGTATGTGTCCTGTGTGAGTGTGTGTGTTTGGAGACATTTTTGTCTGGTGTGTTCAGAGAAGGCCAAATGGCTGTATGATATGCTAGGTGGTGAGCGTTCCATAGTAGGCCTCGGTACATTTGTGGAAATGGGTCGGTTACTTGTGCCATCTTGTCAAGCAGATAGAATCATAGGGTCTGAGCTATCTCATCCACCAACAACCCCCTTCCCCAGTGTCTGACAAACAGCTGGACTTATAGGAGGTATTCTCAAAGAGGAAGGGACAAAAACTGCACTCCTCCTCCCACAAAGAACCTAGGAGTGCATGATCAATTTGCTCCCTGCAGCCAGTTTGGCTACCATGTACCCACGTTCCCAGAGCAAGCCCTCAAGACCCAGAGCCTCACCTAGAACAGTGGGTCTAGAAGTTTCACCAAGAACCTGCTGCTAAAGGTTGATGTCAAGAACGTACATCGGTACGTCGGGCCATCGGGCAATTTTGGTTGCTTAACGCCACTCAGTCCCCAGTTAATTAAGATAAACACCGCTTGCTCATGCCAGTACTGTGCCGCATACATGGTCAGTCAAGGAACACTTATGCGTCCAAGGCAGACAGATAGTATTCCCCGGTCTGGTTGTCCACCGAGGAGCTCTCTGAAGATGAAGGCCAAGAAGTTCGCCATGCGGCTTTTTCAAATAAAAAGAATAAATATAATTACAAGCAATGCAACCACGGGGGCGCAATCCAGTGTCTTCTTGTGCCAGTCCCAAGTCTGGATAAATGCAGAGGGCATCCGACGTAAAACATTTGCCAAATCAATGATGCGAATAACAAATATCATTTCCATACCGGATCGGTCGCGGCCCGGGTTAACAACGAGCGACATCAGTGCTGTTGACCTACAGGCTGCTGGTGGAAATTAGGACCAACTACTGTTGATCGAAAAAGGATGAGGAGGAAGGCGTGTTTGAAAGCAGAGAGAGAAAAGGAAGGGTATGCGTTTAGGAGTGATAGTAGGGACTTTGAATGTTTGGACTATGACAGGGAAGGAAGAGAGTTGGTTGACATGGTAATCATTATCTATAATAATTATAATAATACTACTTTAGAAAGCGTAGTGGCAGCTTGGTTAAGGGTGAGCATTTGTGAACAGCAATATGGTTTCATACCTAGAAAGAGTCCAACAGTTGTAGTATTTGCTTTGAGGATGCTGATGGAGAAGTACATAGAAGGTAATATAAAGTTGCATTGTATGTGTGTGTGTGTGTGTGTGTGTGTGTGTGTGTGTGTGTGTGTGTGTGTGTGTGTGTGTGTGTGTGTGTGTGTGTATGCGTGTAGGTGTGTGTGTGTGCTTGTTTGTATGTATGTTTGAGGTTGCGACATGTGTGAGTGTAATATGTATAATATGTGTGTAGCAAAAAAGAAATTTTAATAAGAGTGAGGTGAGGTGGGCATTACAGAGGATGAAGAGTGCAAACGGTGTTCGTCCTGTGCTGTAGGTGTGACAGAAGAGTTCAAGGTGGAGGTGGGTCTGCATCAAAGATCAGCTCTAATCCACCTTTTGTTTGCTCTGGTAATGGACAGGATGACAGATGAGATTAAACAGGACTGTGGACTATGATGTTTGCAGATGACATTGTGCTTTGTAGCAAGAGCAGGGAACAGGTGGAGGAAAATTTACGACCTCTTAAACAAATGTGACATAAGTTTAATGGCTGGATGTGTCTTTCTTGTTAGCTGTCACCCAATGTAAAATGGGTTTCATGGCAACTGAAATGCTTGAGCAGGTCATTGTTTTTGTAGGATTCTAGAATGTGTGTAGACATGTGTGTAGACATGCGTAAGATGTGTTTGAGACATGTGTGTTTGTCTGTGGTTCTGATTTGTCGTGTTTATTTATGATTTGTACTGTGTGTGTGCTATGTGTGATTGGGATGTGAGTATGTTTTTGTAGTGAGCGTCTGTGTTTACATATGTCTAGCAAGCATGTGTAATGGTTGTGTGTATGTGTAAGTCTAGGATGTAAGTGTGTAGTATGTTTGAATATAGTGTTTATAGATTGTAGTCTGTGTGTGTGTGTGTGTGTGTGTGTGTGTGTGTGTGTGTGTGTGTGTGTGTGTGTGTGTGTGTGTGTGTGTGTGTGTGTGTGTGTGTGTGTGTGTGTGTGTGTGTGTGTGTGTGTGTGTGTGTGTGTGTGTGTGTGTGTGTGTGTGTGTGTGTGTGTGTGTGTGTGTGTGTGTGTGTGTGTGTGTGTGTGTGTGTGTGTGTGTGTGTGTGTGTGTGTGTGTGTGTGTGTGTGTGTGTTCAATATGTGTTTGGATTCCTGGAACTGTCCGACTCAAATAATCGCTTCTTTCTGATGCAAACTTTGCTAGGAATCACCATTGTGGCACAGAAATTAAAAACACACAGAGACCTGCTGTATGATGTGCTAAGTGGTGAGCGTTCCATAATAGGCAGCAATACATTTGTGGAAATGCTTGGGATACACGTGGCATTTTGTCGAGCAGATAGAGTCATAGCACCTACGCTATCTAAAACATCCACAACCTCCTTCCCCAGTCTTTCACAAACAGGTGGACTTAAAGTAGGTGTTCTCAAAGAGGAAGGGCCAAAAACTTGGATCAATCTGCTCCAAAAGTTGACTACCCATGCTTCCGGAGGAAGCCCCCAATACCATGAGCCTCACCCAGAACAGTGTTCCCCAACAGGAGTTCCCCAAAAATACTTCCGGTTAGGCGTTAGATGGGGTAAAGCGTGTTTACGGAATAATAATATAAGGATCATAGGAATTTCAGAAGACAAACCCTGTACCACCCTAGATGTCTCAGAATTGCTCAAAAAAGTCCTTAATACGGACAGGGACGTTATGGTTGACAGATGACATCGCACGCTGCAGACCAAGCCCAAGCCGGGAGAGCGTCCACGAGCGGTTGTGGCGAGGTTGCATTACCACTCAGACTGTACTGCGGCTCTGCAGCGTGCGCGGGAAGTGAGGCAGTTTAAATTTGATGATATGAAAATTAGCATCTTTCCGGATCTCACTGTAAAAACTGTTCGTGCTCGATCTGCCTTCAATGATGTCCGTCAGCAGCTGCGGAAGATTCCGGGGGTGAAATTTGGATCTCTTCATCCAGTCAAGCTGCGTGTTACTTACGATGGAGTGGAGAAACAGTTTAACTCACCAGACTTGGCTAAAGAATATGTCAGTAGTTTATCATCTCAACGAACAGAACCAAATATTTCATGAGTATCTGAGCATGTGAGTGGGGTGAAGTAGTTTCTCGATACTACTGTGCTGTAGGATTACTATTATTATTATTATTATTATTATTATTATTATTATTAAGTTATTATTAAGTTATTATGGTCCAGACTCTGTTTAAAGGGTTTTCCAGGGTTTTCCAGAAGATATTATGAAGAGTCTGGTCATAGTCTTTGTCAGAGTTTCTTGATTGAAGTATATGTGTATGTATGGTGTTGGTGGCTAAGTTGGAGTAAAATGGGCTTAATGTTGCAATGATTGAGATATTGTGCATTTCTGTTATTAGTAATTAGTGGGACAATCTGCAGGGTTCCATCTTTTTTCTTTGGTTTCTAATCGTGAGAGTGAGGAGTATGGGTTGGCTCCAACTGGAGTCTGCACATAGTTTCACATCAACTAGTGATGTGAATATTGGTTGTGCTTATGGGTGGGATTGTTTGCGTGGGGTGGGTGTTTGGTTTTTTGCTTGTTTTTTGTTTGCCTGTTTTTTGTGTCTTTGGTTTTTGTTTTGTTTCACAGATTTCGCAGAAATATGTCTTTGATTTTGTTTTTCAGTGGATTAGTGGAGTAGATGGCAAATATTTCTGGTTCTTTGTCCAATCCAGCCTATTCGACAATTAACACAATTAACATGGAATGTTAAAGGCATTGGAAATCCAATTAAAAGGTCAAAGATCTTTTCTCATTTGAAGAGGCTAAGTGCTGATATAGTATTTTTGCAGGAGACACACTTAAGAAGTCAGGATCAGATTAAACTGAAATGCCCCTGGGTCAGCGAAGTTTTTCACTCAAATTTCAATTCCAGAGCTAGAGGGGTTGCAATACTAATTAACATGAGGGTTCAGTTTATTTGTGATAAGGTAATAGCTAACAAAAATGGAAGATACTTGATCGTTGTTGGCTTGCTGTTACGGAAACCTGTACTTCTTGTTAAGGCCTGTGTCATTGATGTCAAGGTCAGTTGCAGAGTTTATGTCTAGCAATGGATGTGTTGACCCTTGGAGTTTCTATAATACCTCAAGCTAAGACATTTTCCTTTTTCTCCCAAGTGCATCAGTCATATTCCCGCATTGATTATTCTTTTATAGATAGCTTATTACTTTCTAAAGTAACATCAGTTTCATACCACGCTATTGTTATTTCTGATCATGCTCTCTTCAGCGTTGATATGCAGTTGTCTGTACAACCTCCATATTCTTCATCGTGGAGGTTTAAATTCTCTGCTTTTGTCTGATGAAAAATTTATAGATTTTATTGCAACATCAATTGATGACTTTATGGCTACAAACCAGGACGGCACAGTTTCTTATTCCTTACTGTGGGAGAAACTTAAGGCATATCTCCGAGGGCAGATTATTTCTTATTCTGCAAATGTAAATAGATGTCGCACTGCAAGAGTACGTGAGTTTACTTTTGCTATTCAGTAATGTCAATCATCTCAGTGTACTTTAAGTCACATGTTTTTCACTTGTTCTAAACTGCAAAATTACTGGGTTAACTATTTTACAGTGATGTCCAAGGTGCTCAGGGTTGATATTGATCTTTGCCCTGCTATTGCAATTTTTGGGGTTCAACGGGTCTGGTCTCAGTTCAGTTCCAAACAACTGGACATTTTGGCATTGACCTCTTTAATAGCTAGGGGCCGTATTCTGATTCACTGGAAATCTACCAAAACTCCTAGTGCATGTCAATGGCTTATCTGAGTGAATGTGTATGCGTGTGTGTGTGTGTGTGTGTGTGTGTGTGTGTGTGTGTGTGTGTGTGTGTGTGTGTGTGTGTGTGTGTGTGTGTGTGTGTGTGTGTGTCTGTGTGTCTGTGTGTGGGAGTGTGTGTGTGTGGGTGTGTGTGTCTGTTTGTGTGTGTGTGTGTGTGTGTGTGTGTGTGTGTGTGTGTGTGTGTGTGTGTGTGTGTGTGTGTGTGTGTGTGTGTGTGTGTGTGTGTGTGTGTGTGTGTGTGTGTGTGTGTGTGTGTGTGTGTGTGTGTGTGTGTGTGTGTGTGTGTGTGTGTGTGTGTGTGTGTGTGTGTGTGTGTGTGTGTGTGTGTGTGTGTGTGTGTGTGTGTGTGTGTGTGTGTGTGTGTGTGTGTGTGTGTGTGTGTGTGTTTGTGTGTGTACTCAGCATGAAAGTCAGAATGCATGACCGTGTTGGGAATGATCATTCCTTTTACTTTTATACTTCTCATGATGAGATAAAGCGTTTACAGTGTTCTTAGCGCTGTACGAGCTCAGGAAAGCGGTTTTCTCACACAACTAAGACATGGACATGAAAAACACACAAAACGTATTAATATGCACTTTTTTATGATCAAAAAAGACTAACAAAAAAGTCCTACTCAACATTTATGCTATGTTGGAAATGATCATTCCTTTCACTTTCATGCATCTCAGGAAGACAGACAGCGGTTGCCGTGTTCTTAGCGCTGTACGAGCTCTGGAAAGCGGTTTTCTCACACAACTAAGGCATGATCATGTAAAACACACAAAATGAGTTTATATGCACTTTCAAAGCTCAAACTGTAAACAAGACTAACAAAAAAGTAGTTATTCAATATCTGTGCAATAATGTCTGAACGTGTTGGAAATGATCATCCCTTTCACTTTTATGCGTATCATGATGAGATAAAGCGTTTGCCGTGTCCTTAGCGCTGTACGAGCTCAGGAAAGCGGTTTTCTAACATAATTAAGGCATGGTCATTTAAAACACACAAAACCTATTAATATGCATTGTTTATGATCAAAATGGGAAAAAGACTAACAAAAAAGTAGTTATTCAACATTTATGCCCGAATGCATGAAAGTGTTGGAAATGATGATTCCTTGCACTTTTATGCTCCGCCTGATGAGATAAAGCGTTTGCCGTGTTCTTAGCGCTGTCCGACCTCAGGAAAGCGGTTTTTTCACACAACTAAGGCATGGTCATGTAAAAGACACAAAACCTATTAATATGCACTTTTTATGATCAAAATGTGAAGAAGACTAACAAAAAAGATGTTATTCAACATTTATGCCCTAATGCATGAAAGTGTTGGAAATTATCATTCCTTTGACTTTTATGCGTCTCATGATGGGAGAAAGCGTTTGCCGTGTTCTTAACGCTCTACGAGCTCAGGAAAGCGGTTTTCTCACACAACTAAGGCATAGTGATGTAAAACACACAAAATGAGTTTATATACACAAAATGAGTTTATATACACTTTTTTATTATCAAAAAGTGAAAAGGACTAACAAAAAGTAGTTATTCAACATTTATGCCCGAATGCATGAAAGTGTTGGAAATGATGATTCCTTGCACTTTTATGCTCCGTCTGATGAGATAAAGCGTTTGCCGTGTTCTTAGCGCTGTCCGACCTCAGGAAAGCGGTTTT
>QNUK01001454.1:0-55519 GCA_013621035.1 Clarias magur | reverse complement strand
CCACCCTGCAAAACATAGCACCCGTAGGTTCTGCTGCCAACGTCCTTGTGCCAGCCTATTTCGTTACAGATTTTTTTTACTTTTACCTCTATGAATTTAAGCTTTAAGTGGATGCAACATGCAACAGGGGTATTGCAACTATTTAATATTAGAAACTAAACATGAAGTAAGGAAATAAATAAGACAATGGAACTAGACAAAGAATCAGAACTTTGAGAAGAATCCCCAAACCGTCCTACCTGCACTGTCCCTTTAATAAACGCATTTCTAATCCTGTCTCTATTCTTGTCACACCCAAAGCAAACCGCAGCATCTTCAGCTCGGCTTCCTGTCTTTTTTTATCAGCGGCAACGTCTCCAGACCGCACAACTGCATTGGTCACACTACACAATCCCTTTCATTCTTGCCGATACCCTTGTGTCGCAGATCACCCCTGCTACTCTTTTTCACCCATTCCACCCTGCCGACACTCTCTTCCTCACTTCTTTATCACATTCCCCATTGCTTTAGGACAGTTGACCCTAAACATTTAAACTCCTCTACCTTCCCTACAGTACCTCTACGCCTTGCAAAACTCCAGCCATCACCCTCTTCCTCTCGCAAAAATATGCAGCTTGTTATGTTACAGAGAAACCATGACGCGTAAACTCTCCTGTTTCGACGGTATAAAATCACAGCTCTAGCTCTAGCGCTGACAGCTGTACTGTACTGACACTGGAGACTCCTTGCATAAGTATTAAGTAAACATCTCTTTCCAACAAAGTACTCCATCTTGCTCCTACTGATCTTCATGCTTCTTCTCTCCAGTGCATCGCTCCGCCTCTGTAGACTCGTCTCAACCTGCTCGCGACTCTCACTGCTGATCACAATATCATCTGCGAACATCATGGTCCATGGGGACTCTTGTCTAACCTCATCTGTCAACTTGTCCTTGTACATATCTTGCACCATCTTCACATACTTCCTCATTCAATACCACAGTTCATCTCTGGGGACCCTGTCAAACGCTTTCTCTAGATACACACACACACACACACACACAATGCAACTCGTTTGACCTTCTCCAAACTCCATCTGCATTCCTGAAGCAAACATGGTATCTGTGGTGCTCTATCTTGGCATGATCCCATACACCTGCTCACAGATCGGCACCCACTCTAGGATCTGTATAATTAACTTTAAAGATTTAGCAAGTGAATATATTAGTCAATGAAAGCAAATACTTTTATATATTATAAACTAGTGTTTGCATGGGACCAACAATTTTATTTCAGTACCTATACAATTATGAATTTTATTACTTTTAAACCTAAAAAAAAAAAAAAAAGGGTTATATAAGGGACGTTTACGTCAAAGTGGGACTTTTGATTGTGCAGGATAAGAGAACACAGTTCTGAGAGTAAAACCTGCCTTTATTTCTCTATATACTGTAATCTCCTGCTACACTAATGCACCTATCCAAGAGTTTCACCAATGCTTGGATACCATTAAGGTAGAAAATATTTAAAGCACTTTGGAGCCATGATTGGACTGCTTGCTTCATGTCTGAAACGCTGTCCTCCCGGGAACTCCTTTAATGACCCAAACATGTGTAGATGGCTTGGAGGGAGGTGAGTACTGATGTGGCAGTAACCCCTAGCCGAGTTCCTGTAATGTGCTAGTCGTGTTGGTGAATGATTATGTGTACAGTCCCAGATGCGTCTCTAATGCAAGTTGTCGTCAGGTTTTCCGTCGATTTTCAAGGATCACGCGTTCCACTTGCTACAGTAAGTGTTGATGGGAATGCCTGCCTCAAACCACCCAGGCTGGTGTCATTATTCATTTGTCTATGGTCTTCTTTAAAATCACCTTATCACCATCCTGGGCTTGAAGTCTTCTGTAAATGTCAATTGTTTTGTACCTTTAGAACAGGCAATCTCCATGCACACAGAGACGCGAATCAAACCTATATACAGTGGAACCTCGGATTGCGAGTAACGTGGTTTACGAGTGTTCCGCAAACCGAGCAAAGATTTTTAATAATTTTTTTATTCGGAAACCGAGCAAGTATTGGTTTATGAGCGCCGAGTATCATGCTTCACACATGCGACTCTTATTTTGACACCGAGCGTCTCTCTCTCACCTTCCCCACCCCCATCCCTCCCTCCCCCCACGTCTTCGCAAACACACAGAAACTCTGCTCGTGCGCGCGCAATTTGACACTGAAACACACACGCACAGATGCTCTCTCTCCTTTTCACCCCTCCCGGCTTCACAAACACACAGAAACTCTGCTCTATCGCGATTCTTTTCAAAGGTAAGGTGCTGGTTGATTTTATTTTTTTATTTATTTATTTTTTTACTTTACAGCAGTGATTCCCTTAGTATGCGCTCACGCCTGGTCAGAGAGATTTCTTTTTTTCCCTGTTAAAACGGCGTTTCCGTGTTTGTGTCTGTTTGTTGTGAAACTTAAGTGATTCCTTTAGTATGCGCTCGTGCCAGTCTCGCTTTTTTCCGTTAAAACGGTGTTTCCGCTGTGTTTATGCGCTTGTTGTGAAAGTTTAAAAGGGAGTCTGTTAATATACGCTCATGTCAGTCTCAGAGAGATTTCTTTTTTTCCTGTTAAAACCGTGTTTCCGTTGTGTGTGTGTGTGTGTGTGTTTGTTGTGAATCTTAAAAAGCGAGATGGGAAGAGGGAGGAGGAGTGTTACTGTATAAAACGAGGCGAGGGAAGGGGCTAATTCCACACACACACACACACACGGCGCCTGCACGCACCAACGGAAACACTTATCTGTCAGGATTTATTTGTACTTTTTTTTTAAAGGTAAAGTGCAGATTAATTTGTTTTATTTTCATTTTATAGATGGCATTAATTATTTTTATGTATTTATTTTTTGGGGCTGCGGAACGAATAATTTGAGTTTTCATTATTTCTTATGGGAAATGATGATTTGGTTTAAGAGTGTTTTGGAATACGAGCCCACTTCCGGAACGAATTATGCTCGTAATCCAAGGTTCCACTGTACCTATATCTGTATATGTGAATTTAACACACTGGAGTTGTTTAAGACAAAACTTAACCTTTATCCGACTTACTTTTTGAATGGATTTGGCTGATGATAAACGAAGCACAACTTAGTTTAAACAAGGTGCAAGATACTCAACCTTACAAAATATAATTTATTTGTATTAATAAATTAGCGTACGGAAAAACAACCAGACATGAACATAACCTTTTAACTTTTTTCAAACTCTTTTCCCATCAATGATGAGTACTAACACTAATATACAATATAATTAGACACATATCTTTATAGCTATTACAGTAAGATAACTCGTGCCACTTCCTATTTTTCTTTCTATTTTTGAATATTTGCACACTTAAAGGTTTCACATCCTTGTATGAAATCCAAGTTGAGGGAAAATTACGCTAACAGAAAAGAGTATATAAATGATTATTTGATATGTTCAAGAAAACACCTCTATCACTGTAAAAAGATGAATTGTTTCTAAATGTGTATTTTTGTGGCACATTTAAGCGAACAAATGCTTCTGATCACAGTCCAGATGTTCAAGCATGCTTTAGAGAGAGAGAGTGTGTGTGTGTGTGTGTGTGTGTGTGTGTGTGTGTGTGTGTGTGTGTGTGTGGTTTAGTGGGAAACAAAGAGGTTACCATAACCACTGTTGTATTTCAAAGCATCTCAGTTGTAATATGTTGTAAAGTTATTTTGGTAATCCAGTTTTCTCTGTGGTCTAGTATGAAAGACTGAACTACTGCTGAATAAAACTGCTTTTCTTGTTGCATTTCTCAAGAGCAAAGCCAACTGTGTAACTGTAATAAAAAGCCTAAAAGAGTATGAAATATTTATTGTGCCAGGCAATATAGTTTCTTTATGCCTGCAACAAATTGTCAGGTTGTGTGACAAGAATGGGACACAAAGTATAAAATAAAAGCAAAACCTATTAACTATTCTAGGAAAAAGCACCTGAAGAACGTGGAATATAACGTTCTAATTGTGATTTAATGTAACTGTTAATTTAATTTAACTACTTAATTCCATCTGTTACACCGAGGCTCCAAAAAATGACAAAAGCTGGAATAATAGAAATATATCTAAAAACACTGACACTTTTATACTTCTATTTGCATTTGGTAAGTGCAATCCAAAAAAAAAAAAAATTTACAAAAGCGTTTCAAAGTTTTCTTCATTGGATAGATCCATACACGGGTTACTATATCTCTAATTACTCTATAGGGGGGATTTTATTAAAATATCTAAAATACTGATACTGTAGGTCTTCAGTGGACACTTAAAGATTGCCAGTGACTCTGCTGTATGGACATCTAGAGGAAGTTAATTCCACTTCCCAGGACAGAAAAATAGTCAAGATGCATGTCATCCTCAATCCCTGAGAGATGGTGGGACGAGTCGAGCACTGCTGAAGGATCAAAGGAAATGTGGTACAGTGTGAGGTGTGATTAGAGCTGAGAATCTTTGGTGCAAAATGTGATGCGAGCAGCTACTGGAAACCAACCAAGTAGTGGGGTGGTGTGGAAGAACTTAGGATGGATGAAAACAAGTCGTGCAGCTGCATTTTGGATTAGTGGCAGAGGACAAATAGTGCACGGAGGCAAACTCGCCAGTTGCAGTGGTCTTGTCTTGAAATAACAAGGAACTAAACAAGCACCTGAGTAACCTGTTGCAGTGACTGATGGAGTTTTGCAATTGTTGTCCAGGGAGAACTTATCATCCTGACAAGGGAAGGAATTCCCTGGGATGAACAGCAGTTTGGTTTTACTGAGATTAAGTTTCAGTTGATGAGCTGTCATTCAGGATGAGATAATAAGTGGTGAAAGGATACGACCTCACCAAGAGATCGCGCAAAGAGGGAGAACAGAAGAGGACCGAGTACTGAGCCATGTGGGACACCAGTAGTGAGTCTGCATGGGCAGATGTGGATCTACTCCATGTCACCTCATAAGACCAATCTTCTAGGGAAGAAGCAAATCATTGTCATGCAGTGCCAAAGATTCCAAGGATATTTTTTCCAAGGGATAATAATATTTTTCCAAGGAAGTGTGTGGTGTATAGGCTGTAACTGGAAGGATTAAAAGAACAAAAAAGCAAACAAAACCAACAGATCAAACAAAAGATCATTATTATTAGAAAAGCGTAATAAACCTACAAGTAAAGTGTAACATATAACATAAGAAAAACATAATATGAAAACTGTCAGGGTTGTTCCGTAGTAGCAGGTTGCTGTAGCCCTGGAGTCTCTCATGTTTTGGTGGCTTTTATATTGACATAGGTGTTTGTTGTATTTGCATTCACAGGGCAGTCTCATCTCACAGGCATGCTCAGGTTCTTTGATTGATTAGTTGTACTAATTAGGCTCCTAGTTTAGTTTACTAATTAGGCTCTTTTAGTTTAGTTTGCCTTTCTCTTATGCATGTTTTCATTCCTGTTCTGAATCCTGTTCTGTTTTGTTCCACAGGTTTGTGTTTATGTTTATGTTTATGACTATATCTGTGTTCACATCACGCCTGCTTACACCATTTTCATGACATAATGTAAGAAATAACCATAGCTCATGGATCTCCCCTACTTTATTCATTGGTTTTTTTTTTCTCGCTTTTTCTGAGGGTGGGGTAGTTGGTGGTCTAGGAGTCCAGCCTTTGCTAAGAGGTTTGACTGTACCGCATGGTGACAGCTGCATGGCAATCAGCTTCTAGCATCAACTCTAAATGGAGAGTGACTGAGAAAATGCCCACACCAAAGATCAAAGAAATCTTTTTTTCTCCCTGTATTAAGCCATATTAGCCAAAAAACTATCCCTGATAGATTTGTTAGTTGTGGGACTCTTTTGTTATTCCAACAAAAGTGCTAAATACATTGTTTCTAGGTAAGTATCATGTCATTACATAATAATATTGTATATAATTACAATATAGTATACGTCTAATAATAATAATAATAATAATAATAATAATAATAATAATAATAATAATAATAATAGTTTCTTCTGGA
Source organism: Clarias magur (assembly GCA_013621035.1). Lineage (NCBI taxonomy): Eukaryota > Metazoa > Chordata > Actinopteri > Siluriformes > Clariidae > Clarias > Clarias magur. Next base: position 49,508 of record QNUK01001454.1, on the reverse strand, counting down.
CATCTGATAAGGATAACTATTTTTGTTAGTCTTGCTGGTCACATCTACAGCCGTTGACATAAGCAGGCCTTGGTTCTAGACTAACAAACAGCTAGCGCCACTTTGGAACCAGTTCTTTGGCTGTTGAAATGCAATGAACTGGTTTGAGATTAAGTTCTGGCTTAATCATGTCATCCGTAATAAAACTATCTAAAAATATCTAATACCCTAATCAAGGTAGCATTGCATGAAGACAAATAATGTACACAGTTGATTACTATAAATAAACTTGTTTATTTTTTTCTGGTAAAAAAAAAAAAAAAAAAACATTTGTACAATACCACTACTCTATTAAAAGTACAGAACTGTGCAGAAATCCTTAGCCCCCTCTATATTTCTTCATATTAAATACAATTAAATAATGTGGATTAAATAAAAAAAAAAACAGGAACAAATATTTGACTGTGATAGACTGCAGAGTGCCTGAAGATACGATGTAACGCTCCAACCACTCAGCATTCAGCATCAGCAGTATACTAATCACCGGCCTGATCATCTCTCGTCATCTGCGCCTGTTTCTCACTGGTTCACGCCTTAAGATGGTTTTATATTTGAATGATTCGTAGGTCACTGTACAGTCGTGGCCAAAAGTTTTGAAAATGACACAAATATTAGTTTTCACAAAGTTTGCTGCTAAACTGCTTTTAGATCTTTGTTTCAGTTGTTTCTGTGATGTACTGAAATATAATTACAAGCACTTCATATGTTTCAAAGGCTTTTATCGACAATCACATGGCGTTTATGCAAAGAGTCAGTATTTGCAGTGTTGGCGCTTCTTTTTCAGGACCTCTGCAATTCGACTGGGCTGCTCTCAATCAACTTCTGGGCCAAATCCTGACTGATAGCAACCCATTCTTTCATAATCACTTCTTGGAGTTTGTCAGAATTACTGGGTTTTTGTTTGTCCACCCGCCTCTTGACGATTGACCACAAGTTCTCAATGGGATTAAGATCTGGGGAGTTTCCAGGCCACGGACCCAAAATTTCAATGTTTTGGTCCCCGAGCCACTTAGTTCTCACTTTTGCCTTATGGCTCGGTGCTCCATCGTGCTGGAGAATGCATTGTTCTTCACCAAACTGTGGTTGGATTGTTGGAAGAAGTTGCTGTTGGAGGGCGTTTTGGTACCATTCTTTATTCATGGCTGTGTTTTTGGGCAGAATTGTGAGTGAGCCCACTCCCTTGGATGAGAAGCAACCCCACACATGAATGGTCTCAGGATGCTTTACTGTTGGCATGACACAGGACTGATGGTAGCGTCACCTTTTCTTCTCCGGACAAGCCTTTTTCCAGATGCCCCAAACAATGGGAAAGAGGAATATGACTTTGCCCCAGTCCTCAGCAGTCCATTCACCATACTTTTTGCAGAAGATCAATCTGTCCCTGATGTTTTTTTTTGGAGAGAAGTGGCTTCTTTGCTGCCCTTCTTGACGTCAGGCCATCTTCCAAAAGTCTTGGCCTCCCTGTGTGTGCAGATACGCTCACACCTGCCTGCTGCCATTCCTGAGCAGCTCTGCACTGGTGGCACTCCGATCCCGCAGCTGAATCCTCTTTAGGAGACGATCCTGGCGCTTGCTGGACTTTCTTGGACGCCCTGAAGCCTTCTTAACAAGAATTGAACCTTTTTCCTTGAAGTTCTTGATGATCCTATAAATTGTTGATTTAGGTGCAATCTCAGTAGCCACAATATCGTTGCCTGTGAAGCCATTTTTATGCAACGCAATGATGGCTGCACGCGTTTCTTTGCAGGTCACCATGGTTAACAATGAAAGAACAATGATTTCAAGCATCACCCTCCTTTTAACATGCCAAGTCTGCCATTCCAACCCAATCAGCCTGACATAATGATCTCCAGCCTTGTGCTCGTCAACATTCTCACCTGAGTTAACGAGACGATTACTGAAATGATCTCAGCAGCTCCTTTAATGACAGCAATGAAATGCAGTGGAAAGTTTTTTTTTCAGGATTAAGTTAATTTTCATGGCAAAGAAGGACAATGCAATTCATCTGATCACTCTTCATAACATTCTGGAGTTTATGCAAATTGCTATTATAAAAACTTAAGCAGCAACTTGTCCAACTTCCAATATTTATGTCATTCTCAAAAATTTTGGCCACGACTGTACATTCATTTGCTGTGTGTTTGTAGTAGTGTGTTTTCTTTGACTTATACACTTTGCTTTATAAACCTCTAATGCACTCAAGGTACACATTTTTGCAATGTACCACAAGTGTCAGCATTAATCATACTGCAATGTGCCTACTTAACTGCCAATAGTATTATAAAAGATTCAGATTTATGTATTAAAATGTATGTGATGTATACACCCATTTATTTATTTATTTATTTATTGTACTAATAAGCATAGGTCAAGTGATTGTCTGGTTAAGTTTAATTATGCCAAAATGAATTAAACAACATGTCAGAAGATTGTAAGTCATTATTTGATTTGGTGATTTTAAAAATTCTTAATGCTGTACTATTTACTGTTAAACTCGGATCTTCACCTCAGTAAGGTCCTGAGGATTTCTTCTTGTAGTAAATAAATCCAGCAGCTGAAAGCACGATCCCCAAAACCAGACCTGAAGCCCCGATAGCGATCTTACTCCTCTCAGATGCAGGAGGAGAGGGGTCTGTGGGGTAACAAGATTTATAGGAGAAACGAAGAATTAAACAAAATCACTTGTTCCCCGTTTCACAAATATGTCTTTTTCTTCAGTTTAGTGTCATGTGATCAGACTCACCCCACTTATAGCTCATGGGCTTTTTGAAGCTGGCGTGTTCCACCACACAGGAGATCTCCTCTCCAGACTCAGGCGTGTACTCCAGATGTGAGTGGACCTGATAGTACCAGTCTCCATCAGCCATCTCCTCTGTGGACGTCACACCTCCCTGAACTTCTCTCCCATTTCTCAACCAGGTCATTTTAATGAACTTTGGGTAAAAACTGTAAGCGCTGCACATCAACATAGCAGGATGTGATCCGTCTGACTTCTTCACTGACTTCACTTCAACCTCCGGCTCAACTGCAGAGATAAACCACAGCACCACAGACGTTCCACGCATATGTGTTCATAGATATTATTTACCATTTCGGATCACGGAACTTTAATTGTAATTGTAATGAATCTTTTCTAAAATGAAATCATGGCTTACCTGATGGATCATTTATAGCTGGGTAGTATATCTGTACATTGGGCTTACAGATGGCATTCACATTAGTTCGCCATAGTTCCAAGTTGACTGTGTTATTGTTGAATCTCTCTGCATTATAGATGCCAAACGGGGTGGAGCCCTGAAACTTGCCGACTGTACTGTTAAACCATAAGAACCTAATCTTGTTGTAAGTTTGAGTATGTAACAAAACCATATCACTTAAATCTCTGGAGCTGTGAATGCACTGCGATCTCATCTCATAGTAAAATCCACCTATAAGAGGAAAATAAACAAATGAACATCATTATTACAGACACATCAGAGCCTTTACTCTTTATTTACACTCCCCCGGTAAACCCAGTTTGCTCCACAGATTTTATTTTATTATATTCCTTAACTAATATTACACCAATAATCCAGAAGTAAAACAATAAATAAACATACCCTTTGTGTCCAGCATGGGGAACAAGTGCACCAGGAGACAGAGCCACAGCTTTGCCATCATCTAGTGTATGATCGTGAAAGACTGAGAGAAGTCAGGGTGCTGTCTACTCACTCACTCACTCAGTGTTATTAAACCGACCAATAACATGCTGCAGAGACACTGTGTCATCAGTCACCACCTTACATTTCACATTTAGCCAAGGTTCAACACAGTTCTAACTGTTAAACTGGGAAATGCTACATTTTGATGTTCAAAGAAAGTATTAACGATTTGTAATATGTTACATTACAGTATATATTTTATTAAGCATTGCATGCAGATAGGTTTGTATTGCACATTTATCTGCATAACAGCTTTACCATTCTTCCAGAAGCTCATTTGTGAGGTTGGACACTGATGTTGGATGAGAAGGCTGTAATGCGTCTTTGTGGGAATGGATCCTGAACTCTATTTGTATGTGCGTCTGAGGAACTTTAACCTGATTTTTATTAGAGTATTATGTAATTTTTTTGTGTTTTAAGCTTAAGGCTACTGAGTTATACAATGTTTTTAAATGTTAAGTGTTCTGGTAGAGCTGTCGCCTTGCACCTCCAGGGTCCGGGTTCGATTCCCGTCTCTGTGTGCATGGAGTTTGCATATTCTCCCTGTGCTTGGTGGGTTTCCTCCGGGTACTCCGGTTTCCTCCCACAGTCCAAAAGACATGTAGGTTAGGTTAATTGGCATCCCAAATTGACTGCAGTGTGTGAATGTGTGTGCCCTGCAATGAATTGGCACCCTGTCCAGGGTGTACCCCGCCTCATGGCCTATGTCTCCTGGAATAGGCTCCAGGTCCCTGCAAGCCTAAATACAGTGAGTGAGTGTTCAGGTAAAAAAAAAATAAATTAAAAGGCTTTTCGCTTTGTGCATTTCTCAGCCAGTAATATGTGTGTGTGTGTGTGAGTTCACATAAATATATATGTCTTTTTGAAGGCTAATGGAAAGTACGTCCTTATTAAGGGTAAAGAACAGCTTAGTTTGTGTCGTGCTGTTTTTGTGCCCCGCCTTTAATGTATGATTTGTTAGTGGTGCTTGCGAAACGAAGCACTACTATTATAATCTCACAGCCTTGTTTATTTATTTATTTTCTTTTTCTTATTCTTCCGTATGAAAGTTTGGCGCGTAACTAGTCCCGCACCGTTTGTCGTAGACCCATGAATGAGGTGTCAAAACGTGCGGCTTGGTCAGGAATGGGGTGCTATGACTTTTCTAAGACCCCCCCCAAAAAACTCCCATAGACTTAACATTGATACCAACTTTCACGGATTGTAGCGCAGAGAGGGAATTTTGGAGAATGCTCAGATTTACCACATTTCTAGAGGTTTGCAACCTGTGTCGGAACATACCCCGAAAGAGGGTATAAGTTCTACCTCCGGGGCAATAAAGCTCCCCAAATTTGCCCCATAGACTTATAATGGGGAATAAATCCCATAGACTTAACATTGAGAAAAACTTTGACGGATTGAAGCGCAGAGTGAGAATTTGGTACAAATCTCAAATTCACCACATTTCAAGAGGGTCACAAGCTGTGTCAGAACATACCCCACAGGAGGGTATAAGTTTTGCCCCTGGGGCAGAAAAGGTGCCCAAATTTGCCCCATTGAAATATAATGCAGATTTTCACGCATAACTACTACAGTATAGTTTGTCGTAGATCCATGAAAGAGGTGTCAAATCGTGCGGCTCATTCGGGATTGGGGTGCTCAGATGTTTCTGAGAGGGGGGGTTAAAAGGGGGCAATTAACCACCCCAAAAAATCCCATACACTTAACATTGATACCAACTTTGACAGATTAAAGCGCAGAGTGGGAATTTGGTAAAAATCTCAAATTTAACACATTTCAAGAGGCTGGCAATCTGTGTTGGAACGTACCTCACACGAGGGTTTAGGTTTTACCCCCGGGGCAGAAAAGGTGCCCAAATTTGCCCCATTGATTTATAATGGGGAATTTGGTGCATGACTCGTCACTTTCCGTTCATCATAGACCCATGAAACAGGTGGCAAATTGTGTGCTTCATTCAGGATTTATTTTATTTGGCTTTGTTCTGGGAAAAGGGGGCTTCACATGACTTTTCTAATGGGCGAGTGGTAAACTGCCCCAGCAGGGGGCAATTAACATACAATAGTAACTTCCATAGGAACTTTGAAACTGAATGTAACTGTGGATCCCAGTGTCATAGAGACGTGGGGGAGGGCTCATTTTACTCAGGCAATCAATCAGTCTTTCGCATGTATCATCATGCTCATAAGCCACGCCCCCTAGCAACATCATTAGCATGCAGTTAACATGTTGCTAACGCGATTAGCATCTTGCTAGCATTATGCTAACAATATTAGCATTTCGCTAGCATTATGCTAGTGTTATTAGCATGTTGCCAGCATGATGCTAACAATATTAGCATCTCGCTAGCATTATGCTAACTATATTAGCATGTCGCTAATAACATGATTAGAATGTCGCTAACATGATGCTAGAGTGCCTACCATGTTGCTAGCAAGACGTTTAGTTCATTATCATGTTGCTAGCATTATGCTAACAATGTTAGCATGTTGCATGCAACATCAGTAGAATGTCGCTAACATGATTTTAGAGTGCGTAGCATGTTGCTACAATGATGTTTAGCTTATTAGCATGTTGCTAGCATTATGCTAACTATATTAGCATGTTGTTCGCTACATCAATAGTATGTTGCTAACAGGATGCATTCTAAATACAAAGGGCAATACATCTGGAATGGGATGTTTAACAAGCAGATACAAGTTTGATTGTTACGACTCTTGGTGGTCTAGGGGTATACGGGTCACACACTTAAATTTGTAAGACACTGGCAGGTTGAATTCCCAGCACGAATAGGAACCAAAGTGATGACAAACTAAATACCTTATTAGCAAAATATGTTTATTTAGATAAAGTACAAATGAAGTAGTACCAAGTAAAATGTTTACAAATGAAAAGTATTATTTAAGGTCAGGCACTAATAGAAAGACTGGCAATAAGTGCGGCTGAAAATAAACCAAAAACCCAGTCTAACTAATCACAACCCCCCAAAAGGAAAGAGAGAAGAAAATTATATATATTATATATAAATATAAAGTATTATATATAAATCTGATGAGCAAAACACCCTAACTGGCTGCACTACCTAAATCAAAAGGGATACATACTGTAGGTTGACACGCACCCTCTTTCCTAGACAGCAGGTTACCTTCATATTGAAATGAACATCACATGACTTACTTCCCTGAACCAGTCTCTCAAACAAAGAGTGTAGCCAGAACACAGTGAGTCTCAAGACTGCCTCTAATTCCTGAAACAGCTTCTTAAAAGCCAAATGGTGGATGAAGATTGGTTGTACTAAGATGTGCAACAGAAGAGTGGAATGACGGGATTGGTTGAGGTAATGAGACGTGCAGCAGCCAATCAGAAGAGTGGAATGACGGGGTGGGTTGACGTAATGGAACATAAGCCAACCAATCAGAAGCAGCAATCAATGAACGGAACCACGAAGAAACCTAAAAAAAGAGAAAAGGGGCAACAGACAAAAAAAACAACAACCACCCAATAATGTTCTGGAACGTAAGAGTGATGGTCAGGTTTCTACAAAGCTTTGTCCATATAGTGTACACACATGAATAAAATCTAATTTAACATCTACAGTATATTAGTCATTTTTTTTCTAGACATTTTTACAAACGTAAATGTAAAAATACATAAATATTGAGTGTTTATTTGTTTATTTATGTGGCCTTTGTAACACAACATGACTTCATCTTTTTCATTACACCATGTTTCTGCTGAAGTCTGGATTATAATTAATTAAAAGTTCTTGATTCGTTTTCTATATCATTTCTCACAACAGAGCAACTGGAAATCACAAGTTGTTTTAGTTTTCTATGTTGAAGACTCAATCACAGGGACTTTTATGGTGGCGAGTAAAATAAGATAAAATCATGGACATGACGTTTTTAATGAGGTATCCAGTATGAGTACTGAGGTATCCAGTATGAGAACTACAGACCCTTTAAAGTGGTGATTTTACATGGCTTTACTGATTTATTCAGCATAATAAATCCTCAACGCTTTTAATAAAGCATTCTGGAAACAAACCAAACCTGTGTTTTTGGAATCTAAATTGAGTTCAAAGTGGCTTGTGTTTGGTGCATTTTATTGCCTGCTCCACTGACTCCACAATAATTTATAATAAGGCATATGCCAGAAAATTAAATAAACAAATGTATTATATCTATTACACATTTTGTATTTTTGTAGGATACTTTTTCACTCACATAACATTTCATCAATTTATCCTTTTAAGGATTTATTGAGTTTGCAGAGCTTCAGAGCAGTAATGTGAACTTGAGTTTCAGTTACACTGGTTTCCTTTGATGAGGAAGAAAGTTCCAGTAGCGACTCCGAGCAGTCCTACAGCCAGACCCAGTCCACAAAACACAGCCGGACCCACACTGGGAACTTCAACATGCACATCTACACACACACAGCTGTGTTAGATCAGTCACTTGTGCATTAGCTATAGTGACATAAAATTGCTTATTATTTCTTTAGTTGTTGAACATGTGATGTACACTGGAACTGTGGATTGTAAATGTTCTGCAAGAAGAACAAGCACGAGTGTCCTGTTTATAATAACACGTGTGCATGCGTAAAAAGCAAAAACAAGTGTCATTAGAGAGGTTAAAGATCCAATTTTTCTGTCAAGAGAAGAAGGGGAGGGTCACGGTGTCTAATGACGCACACAAACAGCGTTCCATTACTGTTAGTGTTTGTGCGCGCATGCGCTGTGTATGTGTGTTAGAGAGGTTAAAGATCAATTTTCTCTCTCTCTGTCTCTCAAACTGCAGTGTTTGTGTGTGTGCCCCCCTCTCATCTTCACACACATGTACACAGCGGAATCACTGCTGTAAAGTAAAAATAAAATCAATTAACCTACACTTTACCTTTTGAAAAAAAATCGCGACAAAGCAGTGTGTCCGTTACACACACACACACACACACACACACACACACACACATACAAACAGTTCAGGCTGGGAGAAAGAGAGAGAAAATTAATCTTTAACCTCTCTAACATACACACATGCACAGAGAATTCGCGCACAAACACTAACGGAAACACTTATCTGTCAAGGTTTAATAATTTTTTTTTCTAAATTAAAGTTCGGGTTAATTTGTTTTATTTTTACTGTATAGTTATAGTATTATTTATTTTTCTGTATTAATTTTTTGCGGGTTCTGGAATGAATAATCTAAGTTTTAATTATTTCTTATGGGGAAATTCGCTTTGATTTACGAGTGTTTTAAAATACGAAAAGGGTTCCCGAACAAATTATGCTTGTAATCCAAGGTTCCACTGTATTGTCTCTTGCAGGTTTTCATTTTGCTCTCTTACCCCATGTCTTGGTGTCGGGCGTCTGCATAGACTTGTGCTCCACCATGCAGGTGTAAACGTCTCCCTCCTTCGGAGTGAAGGGCAGGTGGGAGAACTGGTTATAGGTGTCGTCTTCATTCGGGTAGAACTGGCTGAGTGTAGCGTCATCAGTCACATTTACACCGTTTCTGCTCCAGGTGATGTGGACAGGAGGAGGGAAGAAATGTGCTGAATGACAGATGAGAGTGCTTTTTCTACCAACTCTCACATTATCTCTGGGATAGATGGAGTTTTGGGGAATGTCTACAATAATAATAATAATAATAATACAGAAGAATATATTAGCTCAGCACCTTGTGAGCGTACACCACCTGCACACCAATTTAAGTAGAGGATTTATTATATCCTGCAACATAAACCCAAAATATTTGAGAAAATATAATAAATGGAAAAAATACATTTGCACTTCACTTAGGCAATATAATACAAAGGTAGATACATTTAATAAATAATTAACATATTTTGAGGTAATAAATGAATGGATGTGTGTTTGGAGAAGTACACTGATGCTCCGCTTCGCTTTACTCACCCAGAGCTTCTGGAGTATTTTTGTAGAATTTTACTGCTAGACCACGGTTTTGTTTGCAGATCTCTTGATTTGAGACACTGTACTCATAAAGATCAGGAATTTTCACAGGGTTTGCAAATTCAGGAAACTTCATCACCTGACCTTTTTTCTTGAAATCTGAGTGAAATAATTCCTCATCATCATGTTCCAGCACAAACTCTTTATCCGAGTCACTGCATCCAGCCACACCAAAGTCTACGTGCTGAACTGGGGGGAAAAACAGAAGATTCCCCCAAAAAATATATATATAAAAATAAAAACCTCAGCAACAACAAGCTGTCAGTGTAATAAATTGAGCATTAAGTATCATATCATACTACAGCTATAATAGCAAACAAAAATATTTTGAAATCCCATTTAATGCAGTGCAAAATTATATACATTTACAAATAAAATTGTACGTTTAAAAATATCTACTTAAAATATGACAGATATTTTAACTTAATGTTTAGTATAACTATATACTAAACATAATGATAGCTTAAATTAAATAAACTTTATTATAACTGTATAACTGATTCGAAAACAAAAAAGCTATAACATGTACAGTAAATGAAAACATACTCAATATGCATAAAATAAGTGCTTATGAATTGACAATTGATCAGTGGGTCGACGCTTATTTTTATTCTCTGAACAAGAAGCAATGCATCCTGAGAAAGTGTTTGATGATTTGTTAGACAGTCTGACACATATGCCATATTGAAATGATTTTTTTTTTTTTTAGCAGGCTGCAATTAAGCTATGCACAAACTGACCTGAGGTACTGTAAGTGTACAGTATTCCATCATACATAATCTCACCAAATGTATTAGAAATATATTATACATATTTGTCTAATTCATAACCAACACAAGAATTGAACAAAACTCACTCTGAGCGCCGGTGTCCTTAATGCATGATAATGTGAAAAATATTACAAGTAGCTTCATCTTTAAAGCACCTGGAGACAGCATGAGTTAAGCAGCAGTAATACACTACAGTCGCCTGCACACTACCTCAGGAAAGTGAGAGATGTGACAGCTGCATCAGTGTCAGTGTTCAGTGGCTCTGTGTAAAATCATCCAATCAGATCAGGAACGTCTGTGACACTGCAGTATCCAGGTAGAAAGTCATATGAGTGTGAACAAGACTTAGGGGTCGTACTGTACATAAACCACCACGAAGAGTTAAACTTACTAGTGCTGTTACCAACCTCTAATAAGAAAGATTATTAGGCTGCTTTCTTGCATGAATATAATATGAAAAGATGTGTAAATTTGATAAACGTGCATTACCATTATATATGATCACATTAAACTATTTAATCCAAAGAGATGTTTGTGTCTGCATGACGTGAAAGTTAGAAACTTTGAGCAAGAACATTTTAATCAACACAAGAACTTATTTATATATCAATATACACTGGTTAGCCATAACATTAAAACCACTAACATTTAACAACCTATGTTTTTTATTTCTACTTGTGCCATCGGGGCAGCTCTGGCCCATTGGGCCCACTGGGCCAATATAACAGATAACAAACAAACCGAAAACATAGACAAACTGATCAAATTTAAAGTACACATAAGACCGCAAAAAAAAAAAAAAAAAAAACCAGATATAATACCATAACACCGTTAACCATCGAGGTTTATTTAATGTAATATATTGTACATTTTGTATTTAGTTTACATTTTTCACAAGTTACATTTGTGCCACCGTTTTCAAGACTATTGAATTATACAGAATGTCTATAGATTCTAAACCTCTTCTCAAACCTTGTTTAAATACTGCACTACTATAAAATTCTTATAGTTATTAGCCTGCTTTGGTAGTCAAATCTAAAACCTTAGTAACTCAAAATAATACATTATTACTACTGTGTTATAAAGGCAAAACCGGAACAAAGAAAGAAATACCGACATGGCTGGAATAAATATGTTTTTTTTAAAATAATATAGCATTTTAAATAGTTGTGTTAGGATTGAAGAACATTTGGTTTAAAATTAAATATCAAATTGTAGATGAACTTATATAACATATAAGGAATTTTCACAGTCACAAAGTGCATCTTTATTTCATATGATTTTATCAAGGTCTGGAAAGAAGTTAAGTGTTAAGACTCTATTCGATTCAGTTGGGTAAAGGTATATTACAAAGCCACATTTAACACACGATTCATTAGTGACACCTACTGCTAAAACATGTGCCTTTGTTATGGTCCTAGAATGAAGTATTCAGTAACCATTACCAAAAAATTATGTAAGGAATGTTTTAAAAAACTATTTTGTATACAGATCTGCCCATTAAGGATGCACGTTTTTCCCGTGAGATCCCGCAATTTGGCGCGCGCCATGCCGCGAGATCCCACAAGCAACATTCAGGAATTTAAATAAATGTGTTGTGCTTCACTGAATATCCGCCAGATGACGCATGGAAGGACTTTATCTAAAAGCCAGACCAAGTACAACGAAGAATTGTGTATAATTAGTTAGCCTAAAACAATACCGTTTCCAACATGTCTTCATTAAAACGTAAAAATGTGTCGACATTGAGCACCATCAGAAGACATGAATGAACAAATATGAACACAAAGTGCTTCAGGCTTTTTATAAAAATAATAATCTCGTTTTTTTGCTGTTTGTGTCCAGTATTGAATAATTATTTCATCCATTATTTGACCACAGCTGGAAATAATAGCTGGAATGTGAAAGCTGTTCATCGGCGTGCGTGAACCCGCAGCTCGTACTTTCACTTTACAAAAGGTGCAGACATACTCCCCCAGAAAGTCATCGCCTCGAGCAATAATGCAGATCAAACATACATCACCTGTCCATAAATAAAAAGGAATATTTAAGCATATACGCAAAATGTATTTCACTTAAATATTACAGATTAAAACAAGGAAAGTAGACGTGCTGAGCTTCAGTTCATTGTGATGCGGACAAAAGGTCCAGGAAGGAAACAGGTTTCGTTATTTTACAAAATCTGAATATATTCAGTAAATTTATAAATTACACTCAAAGTATCAAATCCAACTATGAAGTCTGATTTAATTGTTTCCGTTAAACATTTTGTTTGTTTCTATTTATGTTTAGCTGGCGAAATACATTTTAGTCAGAGAGGGCTGCTCGGGGCCTCCGAGTGGCGCAGTGGTAAAGTGCTCGCCCTATCATCCGGAGTTCACTAGTTTGATTCCCGGGTGGTGCTGTAACCTCTTGCAGCCGGAGGTCTAGAGCGAGCTGATTGGCCGAGCTCTCTCAGAGGGGAGGGATGAGAGGTACTTAGTGCTCCCACATTAATCACGGCTCTACAGCCAATCAGGGGCATTCTGCGACTAAATTAGGGAGAAAATCGGGAGGGGGGGAGAAGAGAGACCTCTGCTCGGTTTTGTTAATTTATTTTAAACCCCTCAATTCTGCCAATTCCCCCATCAGTGAAACCGGTTTGATAACTTCACACCTATTATGAATGAAAGGTGAGAAGAGGGATTAGAGTAACTGGGGGTCTGCGGGTGTTCACCTGCGCGTTGTATTCAGCGAGTAGACTAAAACAAAAACAAAATCATGTTTGCATATTGGAGACAATAATGTTTTAGGCTAACTTTATTAAAGATTATACACCTTCGTATTCGTTGTACTTCGTCTTTTTGCAGACGCGTGTGCATCTTTAAATTCGAACAGAAAATAATAATGGGCTGGTAGCACGTTATTTTTTCATGTAACTTAAACGGCTGATTAAAGTTAAATATACAAAATAAATTAATAATTGCATTTGCTTTACATTTGAGCACTCATGTGTAAATAGCTTTTTCATTGTATATACTCCCATATCAGATATGTGTCATGGGTCTAGCTGGTGGTAGTTGGGCTAGACCGGCTGATGTTGTTGCCATGGGCATATATGGTAGGCATGAAGGCAGAGGGGTTTGCAAACAGAAAGTGTCTTTATTAACAAAACTCAAAAATAGACAAACAAACAAAGGAATCAAAACAACAAAAACTAGGGCTCAGGAAAAACACAGGAAAGGAGCTGACACAGGGAACCAGGAGCTGACACAGGGAACTGACAGAACTAGGGATAAGGAAACATGGAGCTGGAGCTAACTAAAGACACAAAGGGGAACTAGAGACAAGACTGGACAGGACGTGGCTGGGGCGAGGACTGGAGACAGGGCGAGACAGGAGACAGGGCTAGGGATACAGACTAAAGACAGTGTCTCAAGGACTAGACTGGCTGACTTAGTGAGGTTAGTAGCTACATGGAGACACGGGATGCTGACCTAACTGGGTTGGTATCTAACAGGGTTAGTAGCTAACCGGGTTAGTACTGACCTAATACAGAAACAGAACACAAAAGGCAGGGCACACATGAGGCTATACCAAACTAGCGGCTAACCTACTAGTGACCAGAACCACTAGCAGTCAATCCCACTAGAGGCTAGCCTACTGGAAACTAACCGTACTAGCCGTCAAGGCCTACTAGCAGCTAACCCTGCTAATGGCTAAGCCCTCATGTGGCTACACATACAAGGGGAGTTTTAACCAAAGAACTAAACAAGAAGACTGACACTGGGAAGACTCAGAACAGTACTTACACAGGAGGAGACACAGCCTAACTAAACATGAAACAAAACTAGAGCCCTCTTTAAACAAAGGTAAAACAATATAACAAAAATATAAACTTAAAGAAAGACACAAACAAAAAGGAATGCCCACAAGACAGTATGTACAAAAACAACAAAACATACCAACAAATAAACATCCAACAAATACAAACAAACAGACCAAGCAATGCTCGACCCAGTTTCCCAGAACAAACTGCTATTTATAGAAGCTTTAACGAGCCACCTCAGTTCAGGTGAGCACTCATCACCTGACTGAGGTGGCTTCTGGGAAACTGAGTCAACCAACAAAAACTACAGAGAGACAGACATGAACAGTGACCTCTAGTGGAGGTTCCTAACAATATGTGTGTCTAGTACTGTTTTATTCATATTTTACATTACATGCAGTTTGTAATGTACTTGCAATTGTACTTTTAAAATATAACCTACGTATTTACAGTATAAGCATATTTAACTACTTCAGCTGTGAATGAGAAATTTGGTCTGGCTTTTAGATGAAGTCCTTATTTGATATAATTGTATTATTTAATTGATTATCTTATTATAAAGCACGGTGTCATAAGATTCTGCTGAATCTCTTCTCACCTTTCATTCACGATAGGTGTGAATTTATCCAACTGGGTGCGCTGTTAGCAAATACTGTATTAACAAGACAAAGCGGACGTCTCTGCCTAAATTTTATTTCCCCAGCAAATTAAATCAGATTTCATAGTTGGAGTTGATACTTTGAGTGTCATTCACAAATTTAAATATTTGAGGTAATCAGTTACATAATTTTTTTAAAGTAGTGATGTTTGAAATTTTAAGTAAACAGAACTATCCGGCCACGGAAACAAACCCGGGCCTTTCGCATGACAGGCGAACCACCTACCACTGAGCCACCAGTGCTCTATAGAGTTTATGTTACTTAAGTACTTACTTGAAAAGTGTCATTTCTACAAACTCAAATAAAAATAACTCAAAAGGGTCTATTAATTTGACCTAATTGCAATTATTTAAGTTAACAGTACTCAATTTGTTTAATTACTTTGAGCATTAGGGTATACAGTGTATGTAAATATCTGGTTTCAACTGTATGTCAGGTAGAAAGCAAATGACAAACTCACCAAATTCTAGCATTATTATTTTTAGTTATAGAAACAATCATGGCGGCACGGTGGTGTAGTGGTTAGCACTGTCGTCTTGCACCTCCTGGGTCCAGGTTCGATTCCAGGCCCGGTTTGCTTCCCGTCTCTGTGTGCATGGAGTTTGCAGGTTCTCCCTGTGCTTGGTCGGTTTCCTCCATAGTCCAAAAACATACAGATTAGGATAATTGGCAACAAATTATCAATTCCCCAAATACCCAATTCCCAAATTGCCCAGAGGATTGGCACCCTGTTCAGGGTGTACCCTGACTTGTGCCCTAAGTCTCCTGGGATAGGTTCCAGGCCCCTGCGAACACAGGATAAAGTGGTATAGATGATGAGTGAGTGAGAAACAATCATATGTTTCTGTGCATATGTGACCCATTTTGTATTTTTGCTCAGTCATGATTGTATAGTTGGTTAAAATATAATAAAATGTATTTCATCATATTGCTTAGGCTGTGCTGAAGAAAAAGGATATTTCGCTCTACGGTATATTGCACAATAATGACTCTATATACACACATGGACAAAATTGTTGGTACCCTTCAGTCAATTAAAGAAAAACTCACAATGGTCACATAAATAACTTTAATCTGACAAGTAATGAAATTTAAAAAATCTATGAATATTAACCAATGAAAGTCAGACATTGCTTTTCAACCATGCTTCAACAGAATTATAAAAAAAATGAACTCATGGAACAGGCCTGGACAAAAATGATGGTACCCCTAGAAAATACTGAAAATAATGTGACCAAAGGGACATGTTAATTCAAGGTGTGTCCACTAATTAGCATCACAGGTGTCTACAATCTTGTAATCAGTCAGTGGGCCTATATATAGGGCTCCAGGTAGTCACTGTGTTGTTTGGTGACATGGTATGTACCACACTCAACATGGACCAGAGGGAGCGAAGGAAAGAGTTGTCTCAGGAGATTCGAAAGAAAATTATAGACAAGCATGTTAAAGGTAAAGGGTATAAGACCATTTCCAAGCAGCTTGATGTTCCTGTGACTACAGTTGCACATATTATTCAGAAATTTAAGACCCATGGGACTGTAGCCAACCTCCCTGGACGTGGCCGCACGAGGAAAATTCATGACAAATCAAAGAGACGGATAATCCCAATGGTAACAAAAGAGCCCAGAAAGACTTCTAAAGAGATCCAAGGTGAACTTCATGCTCAAGGAACATCAGTGTCAGATCGCACCATCCGTCGTTGTTTCAGCCAAAGTGGACTACATGGGAGACGACCAAGGAGGACACCATTGTTGAAAACAAATCAGAAAAAAGCCAGACTGAAATATGCCAAACTACATGTTGACAAGCCACAAAGCTTCTGGGAGAATGTCCTATGGACAGATGAGACAAAAATGGAACTTTTTGCCAAGGAACATCAGCTCTATGTTTACAGACGGAAAAATGAAGCATATCAAGAAAATAACACTGTCCCTACTGTGAAACATGGAGGAGGCTCTGTTATGTTCTGGGGCTGCTTTGCTGCATCTGGCACAGGGTGTCTTGAATCTGTGCAGGGTACAATGAAATCCCAAGACTATCAAGGGATTCTAGAGAGAAATGTGCTGGCCATTGTCAGAAAGCTGGGTCTAAGTCGCAGGACATGGGTCTTGCAACAGGACAATGAACCAAAACACACAGCTAAAAACACCCAAGAATGGCTAAGAGGAAAACATTGGACTATTCTAAAGTGGCCTTCTATGAGCCCTGACCTCAATCCTATTGAGCATCTTTGGAAGGAGCTGAAACATGCTGTCTGGAAAAGGCACCCTTCAAACCGGAAGCAACTGGAGCAGCTTGCTCATGAGGAGTGGGCCAAAAGAGGCTGTAGTGGGCTGCAGAGAGGTGCAAGTCTCATTGACAGTTACAGGAATCGTTTGATTGCAGTGATTGCCGCAAAAGTTTGTGCAACAAACTATTAAGTTAGGGGTACCATCATTTTTGTCCAGGCCTGTTCCATGACTTCATTTTTTTCACAATTCTGTTGAAGCATGGTTGAAAAGCAATGTCTGACTTTCATTGGTTAACATTCATAGAATTCTTATTTATTATTACTTTTGTCGGATTAAAGTTATTTCTGTGACCACTGTCAGTTTTTCTTTCATTGACCAAAGGGTATCAACAATTTTGTCCACGTGTGTATATGTGCTTTGTCTGCCCTCAAAATGTAAAAACGTCTCAGGTTACTTGGCTGTAACCTTGTTCCCTGATAAAGCGGGAATGAGATGCTGCGTGAAAACGCTATGGGAACATCTCCTTGTTCTCCGGTTGTGAAGCCTGTGCATGTCAAAACCGCCGAATACTTCAGCTTATAACCTCTGCCAGGCATGACGTCACCGAATAAGGTGACCTGCAGGTTATAAATAGGAGTGAACCGGAAACATCCTCAGGTCAATTTTGTCTGAAGGACGTCCAGGCACGCCAGCAGTGTGGCATTGAAACGCAGCACCTCGTTCCTGCTTTATCAGGGAACAGGGTTACAGCTAAGTAACCCGAGACGTACCCTTTCAAAAGCTACCCTCGATGCTGCGTGAAAACGCTATGGGAACGAGAATACCAACGCCACCGCACTGCAAGTGTCTGGACCCCCAAGGTTGTGTAGCGTGTGCGCACAAAGCCAAGGAGGTCTCAGACCTAGCTCTGGGATGCTGACCTAAGGATCTGCGGACCCGGAGTAGCATTGACATCCAGACTATAAAATTTAACAAATGTGTGTGGAGAGGACCAGCCTGCCGCATCACACACCTGCTGCAGGGGGACGTCTCTTGCCAGGGCAATTGATGAGGCAATCCCCCTGGTTGAATGAGCCCTGATTCCCAGAGGCGAAGTGTGACCACGCGCCTCATAGGCGCCTCATAGGCTAGGGCAATAGCATCTCTCACCCAGTGTGACAGAGTCTGTCTAGTGGCGGCCACCCCCCGGTTGCGACCCCCATGGCAAATAAAAAGCTGCTCTGACTTATGCCACTGGCTAGTGCGGTGGGCGTAAATCCAAAGAGCACATACTGGACACAGTAAGTGAAGTCTCTCCTGCTCCGGAGCTGTGAAAGGCGGAGGACAGAAGGCTTCAAGAACGACTGGTTGCATGGTCGGGAATGGAACCTTGGGAAGATAGCTCGGGTGAGGATGCAGGATAGCTTTGACTAGCCCAGGGGCAAAGTCTAGGCAGGATGGGGAGAGTGACAGAGCCTGCAGATCCCAAATCCTCTTGAAAGAAGTAATAACCATAAGAAAAACCATCTTCAGAGACAGAAGCCTGACAGGCACTGACTCTAGTGGTTCGAAAGGGGTGTCAGCCAGGCCTTCGAGTACAAAAGCTAAGTCCCATGAAGGGACCATCGCTCTAGTGGGCGGCCTCAACCGTTTAGCTCCACGAATAAAACGGGCAACTAAATGGTGCTTCCCCACAGAAACCCCATCGGTCAGAGCATGACAAGCCGAAATTGCGGCTACGTAAGTTCTGAGAGTACTAGGGCATAAGCCCGAGGACAACTTTTCTTGCAGAAACTCCAGCACTGAAACAATCTGGCAGTGAACTGGGTCTATATGTCTTGCCATGCACCAATTTTTAAATACACTCCATTTGAGGGCATAAGTTCTTCTAGTGGAGAGAGTCCTGGCACTTAAAATAGTTTCAATTATGCTGGCTGGAAAACCAGCATGTCTTAGTTGGTCCCCTTCAGGGGCCAAATGTGAAGGTTCCAGAGCTCGGGCCGGGGATGAAATATTGTCCCCTGCGCCTGAGACAGAAGATCCCTCCTCAGTGGGATCACCCAGGGTGAGCTGTCGAGGAGAGATATTAGATCCGAGAACCACACTCTGGTCTGCCAATGGGGCGCTATCAATATGAGGCGCAAACCCTGTTGACGGACCCTCGCCAGGAGCAGAACAATGGGTGGAAACGCATAAAGGCGTAATCTGGGCCACGTGTGGGCCATCGCGTCCAGACCCAGGGGAGCTGGAGGAGTCAGAGAGTAGTAAAGGGGACACTGTGCTGCTTCTTGCAAGCAAAGAGGTCCACCTCTGCTACGTAAAATCTTTCCCAGATTTGACTGACTACTTCTGGGTAGAGTTCCCATTCCCCATGTGTCACAGCTTGTCTGGATAGTAAGTCTGCTCCCACATTCATATGCCCCAGAAAGTAAATCGCCCTGAGGGACAGGAACTCGTCCTGTGCCCAAAGCTGAACCTGGTGCGCTAGCTTGTTCAAGTGGCCTGAGCACAGTCCGCCCTGGCGATTTATGTACGAGACTACCATAGTGTTGTCCACCCATGCTAGGACATTGTAGCCTCTCAACTGCTGGAGGGAGTATTTCAGGGCCAGAAATAGAGTCATCATTTCGAGGCAATTGATGTGCCACGTGAGAAGATGACCTCTCCAGATCCCTTGGGCTGGACGGCCATCCAAGGCCGCACCCCAGCCCATGAGGTTAGCATCCTGCGGCGACAAGATGGAAATAGAGTGGGACCTAGAGTCAAAAACCGTGGTCTGAACCACATAGAAAGGGTAGGAAGCCTCTGGCGCGTAACCCTTATTTGCCTCTGGGGATTGGCCCTTGAGTAAAATCCCCTGGCTCTTAGACACAATTGAAACGCTCTTATGTGCAGAAGGCCCAAAGGCATCACCGTGGGCGCAGCTGCCATGAGAGATAAACACTCCAAGTAATGAACACCTTCTGGCCTAGTCTGATTTCCTTTAGGGTATTGAGAATGGATTCGACGCATGCAGGAGACAGCTGTGCCTGCATTGTGATCGAATTCCATATGACACCCAACTACGTTGTCCTCCGAGCAGGAAAGAGACTTTTTTTTTGGCGGAGATGATGCTCCTCAGGTCTGGTGTTTTTATTTATTTATTTTTTGAGGTGGATTGCGAAGCGCGGCGAGTCCCTCCCCAGTATACGAGGGGGTACCCGGCTCGCCACACTCTCCTTCTGCGCCTCACGCCTCATGGGGACCAGACCTGGTCGGGACTGGGTGGCTGACAGTCCCGACTCCTGAGCACGGCAGGAGAGAAAACCTCAATACTCGTAGAGCTTCGTCTCCCGAAACCTAGTGGTGGCGGTGTTTACGGCATCGCCAAAGAGGCCGGAAGGCATCAAGGAGGAAAATGTGATCTTTGTCCTTGATGCCCATGAGGTTAAGACATAGCTGTCTCTCCATGGCGACCATGGCAGCGAAAGAACGGCCGATAGCACGCCCGTCGGCTTGGTGGCACGGAGAAATAAATCTGTGGCTCGACGTAGCTCCGGAAATGCCACGTTGTTGATAGACCCGCCAGAGCTCAGATCTCTCAGCAGGTCAGCTGATATGCCTGCAAAACCACTATGGTGTGCAGGGCAGCACCATCCTGACCCGCTGCCTGAAAAGCTTTCCCCATCAATGAAGATGCTAGTCTACATGGCTTGGTGGGGAGTGTGGGCTTTTTCAGGGAAGATGAACTCCCAGGAGAGAGATAGCCCGCAAGCGTCTCCTCGGTCTGGGGCAGCATCATATGGCTTATTCCATGAAAGAGTTAACACGTCATGGATGTCACCCAAGAAGGGGAGGGACCATTGTTGAGGCCCCTCCCCCAGCCACCCGACAGAAACCTGACATCTAACTTTGAGTGCTTGGGGGATTTTAAATTTTTTTTTTTACTTACTTAGCTATTTTTGCTCCTGCAGCAAGAGAGGAAGTCTGTTCAGCCCATTCACAAGAAGCGCCGAAGCGCGCTTGAGAAGTGGATGCTAAAAACCTCCTGATCCGGCAAGAACGCGAGAGAAAGGGAGAATTCCGTATCATGCACGTCTGCCAGATCAGCTGTGAACCACGAATGCGCCACGCGCGAAGCACCATGAAAGCAAGAGAGGAAGTCTCTTGCGCCCATTCACAAGAAGCACTTGAGCGCGCTTGAGAAGTGGATGCTAAAAACATTAAGCTAAGAAGATCACAATACTCACAGTCTCCGTAAGCCCGGGACACGCATGTCGTTCCCCCAAGCACTCAAACAAAATTCGTGGAGATTGCCCTCCGAAAGAGATCTATCCCATGGAGGCATGCATCTCCTAACGAACTTCACCATATCGGTGAGTTAAAGCTGTTATTTGCTTTTCCTTGGTAATCTGCTTGCACACACACGCAAACACAAAGCGGTCCTGAAGACAAAAAGATCTGAGGATGTTTCCGGTTCACTCCTATTTATAACCTGCAGGTGCACCTTTTTCGGTGACGTCATGCCTGGCAGAGGTTATAAGTCAAAGTATTCGGCGGTTTTGACATGCACAGGCTTCACAACCGGAGAACAAAGAGATGTTCCCATAGCGTTTTCACGCAGCATCGAGTGTAGCTTTTGAAAGGGAACTGCGCTCAGGAATAAAACGTCATAGCACAGAGGTAGGTTTGTGCTGCTTGTGCGAGAGTAGGAAAGCGGCTTTTATTTTTCTGCCAAAAACAAGAGGAACTGTCCATTTTGTGGAATTGGTTTGATACACAGGTTGCAAATTGCTAATGTATTGTCTTTTTCACACACCACATAGAATTTCCAGTCCGGGTGAAGCTTTTTAGCAGCACACCAAAAAAACTGTCTTGCGAGTTTTGCGTCATCTGATTGGCTTTGCTATATCGGCCATTATAGAGACTGCCGATCAAACTTCCCAAAGAAATCAGTGGCCGATTGTGATCGGCGATCGAGCAATCAGTGCACCCCTAATATATATACAGTATATATACAGTATATGTGAAAGTTACAAGTGAAAGATATAACACCAACATGTCTGAAATTATAATTTCATTCAATTTTGATTAATTGTAACATCGACCAATCCTGACTCAGAGTTGAAGGATACGTTAGAACCAGTCACAGAATTAGTGGTGGCTCAGTGGATATTGTTTGGGTTCAAATCTGATAACTGCCCACCATTTTACAACCCGAATTCCGGAAAAGTTGGCACGTTTTTGATAATAAAATGAAAACTAGAAGACTTTCAAATCACAATATTTTACTCACAACAAAACATACAGAACATAGTTTGAGACGTCTGGGTTTTTAAATTTTTTTTAATTTTGTCTGACACCTGTATTAGACTATTATTTCTTTGAAACAAGCACTACCGTTGCAGTACATCCACTAGATGTCGCTGTGTATGTTCTTGTGCATGATTGCAAATGGAGACAGAGGGAATCTACTACTGAACTACTAATTTAACTTATGTAAAGGTTTAATAAAATCCATAAGGCATGATCAGTTTGCCCTATCCTCCACAGATGTTAATTTGAACAGGAGTACAATGTATTCATGTATGTCTTGCGGTCAGAAATGGCACAATTCCCAAACCACACAGTGATACAGCTGCTCGGGATGCTCTCGATCGTCCCTCTATAGAAAAACATGAGAATCGGTGGTGGAAGGTGGGCCTTCTTCAGCCTTCCCAAAAAGAACGAACGATGTTGGGCTTTCTTGTTTAAAGAGCTGGTGTTGAGGGACCAGTTGAGATTCCCCTCCAGGTGGACACAAAGGAATTTGTTGCCGTTGATGATCTTCACAGAGGAGCCGTTGATGTTCAGCGGAGAGTGGTTGCTCCATCTCCTCCTGAAGTCAACAACCATTCAAACAACTCTTTTGTTTTATTAATACTCAGAGACAATTTGTTGTCTTTACGTCAGTCTGTTACCCTCTGCACTTCTGCACCTTTCTCTATGCTGACTCGTTGTTCTTGACCCACCAATGTAGAGTCATCAGTGAACTGATGTGATTGGAGCTGTGGGTCGCTACACAGTCCTGATTCAGCAGTGTGAACAGGGGAGCAGGGGACTGAGCACACAACCCTATATATATATATATATATATATATATATATATATATATATATATATATATATATATATATAGGTTTCAGGCTCGGGTTCGAATTTCAGCCAGTGCCCAAATCCCAGCCACTGGTTGCAGTGCCGGTCCCAATCCCGGATAAAATGGGAGAGTTGCGTCCGGAAGGGCATCTGGCGTGCGGACCAGATGGGCTGCTGTAGCAACCCCTTGCTGGGAGTACCCGAAAGAATATAAAGACACTAGAAATGTTTAGGAAAACTTTACTGTGTTTCTTTTTTTTCGTAGAATACAGTAGGAAGAAGTTACGTTTGCCTTAAAACCCATCCATCTGGTTTAAAATGTTGTTTTATCAAGCAGTCAACTATGATTAGGTTAAGAATTCAAATCCGACCACCTCCACGTTGACACAGCTTGGTGCTTGAGTAAGACACTTAATCTAACTTTAACATCTTCACCCTCAATGATACGTCATTGGATCCTTCAAGATATCCATCCAGATTTGATCAGCATCCATCCATCCACCAACACTATGTAGCTATTGTAATTGCACAATGTAGCAATTTCATTTAAACCCGAAAACGCTGCCACTAAAAGAGTTTATCAATCACCCAGACTGCTTTTCCATCAAAGCCATCAACATAGGAGGAAAGCGCAGATGTTCTTCTGATCAGATGGTTGTGAGGTCAGATTCAGATATATTTCAGATATTGTCAGGTAGAACAAAGGTCATCATTACTCTCATAACATAGATTTTTAGCACTTAAGGAATACGGGAATGACGTCACAAGAATGTAAAGCTTTGAAAATGAGTATATTATTATTATTATTATTATTATTATTATTATGGTCATAGAAACTGCTGAAAATAAAAATAAAAACAGTTGATCTGTGCAATTATTTTGTCTATGAGACCCATTTAAAAAATTTTGTTTTTTTGCTCAGTCATGTTTATATAGTAGTAAAATGAACTAAAATTCATTTCATCATATTGTGAATTTTGTGCTGAAAAAAAGGATACCTCACTCTATACAGCACAATCCTAATCCCTATACAGTTTGTGTTTATTAAAAAACAGCAAAACAAATAATGCCTAAAATGCTCCGAGCTCTAAGGGCCACTCGACTGACCTGAGCATTTCTTCCTGTAGTAGATGAATCCAGCAGCTGAGAGCACGACACCCAACACCAGACCTGACGCCCCGATAGCGATCTTACTCTTATCAGGTTCAGACATAGAGGGATCTGTAAGATTTAAAGTTTTTGTTTTTATTACACAACCACAAACATTTAAAATTCTCTCATGCCAGGTCATTTTACAGTATATCCGGATTCATTAATACACTCTCCATGTCAGGGAGGAGATGTCATTGTAACACTGAATGCATAGTGAATAAATATCAGCCAGCATGTGTGCTCTTGTTTGATTGCAATATATCACAGCAGACTCAGACATGTAGATCTGATGGCGGTGATCAGACTCACCCCACTTATAGCTCATGGGTTTACTGAAGCTGGCGTGTTCCACCACACAGGAGATCTCCTCTCCAGGTTCAGGCGTGTACTCCAGATGTGAGTGGATCTGATAGTACCAGTCTCCATCAGCCATCTCCTCTGTGGACGTCAAACCTCCATCAACTTCTCTCCCGTTCCTCAGCCAGGTGACTTTAATGGGTTTTGGGTAGAAGCTGTAAGCGCTGCACATCAACACAGCAGGGTGAGAGCCGTCTGACTTCTTCACTGACCGAACCTTCACCTGAGGCTCAACTGGAAATTCACAATAACACACAATAAAACACTGAATTATAATAATAATAATAAGAAGAAGAAGAAGAAGAAGAATACACATACACACGTGTGTTTATTATAAGAATTCGAAGATAGGGAAAGATTTGTGCACATTATGCGACTAAATTAGTAATGACTAAGGTAGTTATTAAAAACTCTAAGAACACATTGATAACATCACACGCTGATCAGATATTTCATGAAACGATGTATTTTATATTCAGAATCGAGTTTACAGTTAGAGAATTGCCTCACTCACCCGTTTCATCAAAGATGAGATCTTGGTAAAGCTTAACGTTATGCTTAAAGTAAGTGTCCACCTGGGCTTTTCGTGCTGCCTGGTCTGCGGTGTTTTTGTTCATTCTTTCTGCGTTTTTCACACCATGCTCAGTGTATCCGACAAACTCCCCGAGAGTGCTGTTAAACTGCAGGTACATAATCTTGTTGTAAATGTAATCCTCTATGTACTCCATGTCATGTAGATTCTCAGAGTTGTACCAGCACTGCGCTTCCATCCAGTAAAACTGTCCGCCTGACAAAGAGAATGTCGGGAAACATCAGTTACGTCACGGCATCACCAATCAACCTGCTCTTAAAGCGCACACACTTCTACTCACGCACTGTGCTGAAAACTCCCAGCAGTACGACGGGAAGAAGGGTTGCAAGCTTTTCCATTGCGCCTCACTCACACGGTGGTACTCGGCGAGGAGAGTGCGTGTGAAGACTCGACTCGAGCACGCACATCTGATCTCGCACACCAATCCTGGACCACACACACACACACACACACACAGACACACACACGCACACACATGCACACAAAGTCACGTGTTGCCAGGCAGAATTTAAACCAATACTGTCAGCACAGTCTAACCTTACTGTCACAATTTCATCAAATTATAGGAGAGAGGAGTCACTGAGTTTGTAATCTATTATTTTCCAGTAAGAGCACATCTCCAAGTACTTCCTGTACACTACACTAACGTGAAGTTAAACTAAATGTGTGTAGACCTGTAGTGCTGCTTCTGCTCTGATAGAAGATTGATAACAGCATGGCATAACAAATCTGTTTTGGCAGCATTACTAATGAATCAGATTCAGCCGGACGACTACAACAACTCAAATAACCACTGGAGCACCGGAAGTAAACCCGCCAAGCACGGGCAGAACATGCAAACTCCATGCACACAGACCCGGGAATCGAACCCCAGACTCTGGAGGTGCACGGCCACAGTGCTCACCGCTACGCCACCACACCGCCGAGCAAGGCATGTCATTATTTATTATGTTGATTAAATATGATGAGAACTGTTTATATCATCAGTTATACAACTGACAAACTGCCGAATTGTATTTCTTAAAAAAAAAAAAAAAATATATATATATATATATATATATATATATATATATATATATATATATATATATATATATATATATTTATTCCATGAAAGACGTGACATCGACTTATTTTGCAACTTTAAAGTCTAAAGTTTATAAAGAGACAGTGTACATACAGGACAACTGGGTTGAACAGAGAAGCATCTCGGAATGTTAAACCAGGACTTGAATGGGCTTTTGGAAGACTGGACACGGGGAAAAGTCCTATAGTACATTCATTCGAAACCTTAAGTACAGTATTACACCTTAGGTTGGAGATGTGAATTTAAGACTTTCAGGTCACAAGGTCAGGCGGTATCAGGGCTTAGTTGTTAGCACTGTCACCTTACACCCCCAGGGCCGGGGTTCGATTCCCGCCTCGGGGTCTGTGTGCATGGAGTTTACATGGATGTTTACATGCCCGTGCTTGGTGGGCTTCCTCCCACAATCCCAAATTGCCTGTAGTGTGTGAATGTGTGTGTGTTCCTTGTGATGGATTGGCACCCTGTCCAGGGTGTACCCCACCTTGTGCCCCAAGACTCCTGGGATGGGCTGCAGGTCCCCGCAACCCTGTAATCAGGATACAGTGATATAGATGATGAGTGAGTGAGAGACACCTACAGTGGCCTCCAACAGTTTCTGAACGCTGATGTCACCCTCACAAAAATGGATGTTACTGTATTAAAACTATCGAAACAACTGCTGTTTACTGTAAAAAAATAAAAACGTAAAAAAAGAAATGAGGAGATTGTTGATACTCTGCTATGAATTACCTGAAAGTTTGAATTCTTTCCTTGCAACCATTAAAGAACTTGATTCCAGGCCCACAAGTTCTCAGGACAAAGGAAGGTAAACTATTTTATTAAAACACTCTAACTGTAATCCACGACAGGGTGTCTAAGTCGTTTTTGTCTAATTTTATGGACAACATGTCTTGTTGTTAGTCTTTCGGCTCGTCCCACTGTGGGGTTGCCACAGCGGACGCACATCAACTTGGCACAGGTTTTACACGGGATGTCCTTCCTGATGCAACGCTCCCATTTTATCCCGGCTTAGGACTGGCACTGCATCCAGTGGCCGGGGTTTGGGCACTGGGATCGAACCCGGGACTTCTGGACAGCAGGTGAGGAACCTACACCTGAGCCACCAGTGCCCACACACCAAGTAGTGGATTACAGTTACAGTGTTTGAATAAAATACATAATCCCATCCTTTGGGACGTTATGTCTATTATCTGCATATGCTTTAACCATAAACAAATTGGAAGGGGAAGTTTTACCTGAAAGGTGCACTTGTGGTATCTTAAAAAAAAAATTGACACTTGGTTCGGTAGGTGGAATTAATGCATTTGTACAGTATGTGTGGCTTACATGTAGAATTATATATAACTGTAAAATACAGTATGTCACAAAAGTGAGTACACCCTTCACATGTCCGCAAAATTTTAGTTACCTGTATTCATCTTTTCATAGGACAACACTGCATAAATGACTCTGACAATGAAACGTCGTCAGTGTAAAGTTTGTACAGCAGTGTAAATTTATGGTCCCCTCAAAATAACTAAAAATACAGCCAATAATAGCTGTAACCCCTGGCAACAAAAGTGAGCACATTATTCATAGTGAATAAGTTTAATGAGCTTATTGAACTTAAGTCAAGTCTTAAATTTTAACCAGAATAAAAGCATGAAAGCATGAAAGCACTGATTTTGTTCAGTACGTGAACTTTATTTACTCCGATCTCAAAAGCACACAATGCTTCTGCTTTATAAACAGAATTATACATTAAATCAAGAAAGTCTTTATTATAGTGATACAACTGGATTTACAAAGTCAAAAAACAAAACAAAAAAAAAAACACACACATTAGCATGTCAGCATGTGGCTGGAAGAAGACGTCTTGAAAGGAACCTAAACGTTAATATCTAAAATACATCTGTTCTCTAGCTCTTTCACCTGAAAGGAGAAATAAATAGTTGTTATGAACATTAAATATCACTTAATATAAACAAAATATTTAGTCTGTTATTAAAGAGAATTCAGTAAGGTTACCTAATGCATCAGTTACACTGGTTTCCTTTGACGAGGAAGAAAGTTCCAGTCGCGACTCCGAGCAGCCCTACAGCCAGACCCAGTCCACAAAACACAGCCGGACCCACACTGGGGAGCTCAACATCCACCTCTACACACACACGCACACACACACACACACACACACACACACACACACACACACACACACAGTGTAGTATTCCTGTTTACATGCCTTCATTTAGTTCAGGTTTCTCTAAAGGCAGCAGCGGTTAAACACTTTTCTTGTCTCACCCCATGTCTTGGTGTCGGGTGTCTGCAGGGACTTGTGCTCCACCGTGCAGGTGTAAATGTCTCCCTCCTGTGGAGTGAAGTGCAGGTGGGAGAACTGGTTGAATGTGTGGTCCTTGTTTGGGTAGTACTGGCTGAGTGAGGAGTCATCAGTCACATCTTCACCGTTTCTGGTCCAGCGCACTCGGACAGGTGGGGGGAAGGAACGCATTGAGTGACAGATGAGTGTGTTCTGTGTCCCCACATTCACATCATCCCTGGGATAGATGGAGTTTTGTGGAACATCTGTAAAATGTCAAAAATAAAACACATATGGCACTATTATTCCAAAGCAATATGATATATTTATTTTTTATTCTCTATAATATCCTCTATTACTAGTAAAATTGATAACCTTGCACTGAATGGAATGGCTTTTTTTTAATTATTATTAAAGAAAAAAATCTAAAATTGGAAAGATCAGAAGTGCAAATATTTTTTTTTTAATTAACTAAATTATTTCTGTCCTGTCTATTTGGCAATTTGGGAACACCAGTTCGTCTACTCTGCATGTCTTTGGACTGTGGGAGGAAACAGGAGTATCCGGAGGAAACCCACCAAGCACAGGGAGAACATGCAAACTCCATGCACACAGACCCCAAGGTGGAATTGAACCTGGACCCTGGCGGTAAAAGGCCACAGTGCTAAGCACTACGCCACTGTCTGACCTCTATGGAGTACACATGGAGAATTTTATCCTTCCAGTGTTTCGATTTGACCAATGTTCAGAATGAATAATAATAATAATAATAATAATAATAATAATTGCGAAAAATATTTTTTGCACATTCAATATTACACTTATATCTTAAATGATCACCAATAAATATACACTTACACATCAACACTCTTATTCAATTACCGTTAATAAACTACTTGAAATTGTTGGAATGTTAACACTGTTGAGCAAACTGTAAGTGGTGGTAAAATAAGAGTTACAGGCAGGAGGTTCAGAGTGACAGCAGGGGGCGCTAATAACTAAGGAGCGTCATCACAGCGTCCATGCAGGGAGAAGCGCGTGAGGAAAGTTAGAAGGGAAATAATAACTTAGCGCTAAATGTTCAAAGTGAATAAAACACAAGTTGAAGTGAAACTACAGAGCTCCAGATTCTACCGCTCGTTTCTCAGTCATAAGATATTACAAAAGTATATTTAATTATTATCCAGCACGCATCGCTGAGTGGAACTATGGACTACATTTCCAGAAAAAAAATCACAAGGTTAAATATATTTAGAGTTACGTGTTAAATTTCCTCCCTCTGTAAAATCAAACACTCACCCTTAGGTTGTTCTTCGTCTTTATACACTGTTTTTAATGCCCCCAAGTTGCGTTTGCAGACGTCCTGTTGTCCCAGGGCGAACTGGTACTCTGCTTCAGCAGGCCCGAACGAACCAGCGAACTGAGGGAGCATCTTCACCACCTGCTGCTTCACAAAATCTGCGTAATAATTCTCCTCGTCCTCAATTCCTTTCATATACTCCTTATCCGTGTCTGAGCATGCAGCCACTATCACATCATTGTGTTTGGCTGTAAACACACACACACAGATATGTTACTTGAAATTCCTGTTATTAGGGCCCAAGCACTATAGGGTGCGCAGGACCCTCTTGTTTTCCTAACCATTTTTTTCCCACCCTTTTGGACTTTTCGGGGGTCGAAAACTCATGAAACTTGGCAGACAGGTTGGAATCTGCTGCCATCAGGATGCCTGAGAGTCTTTCAGCCTGGGGCCCTCAGGGGCCCCCAAACAAGATTTTGCTGCATAGCTCATATACACTTTCACGTAGGCACATGAAACTCGGTACACATTTAGAGCTCATTGAACCGAACAACTTTCGCGCTGCATGTCCTGGGCTCAACTCAACAGGAGGCCGGTTATTTTGGCTCATTTGCAAAAATGCACCAGATGGATTCTGATATACTCCTCCTAGGGAATTTATACGATCGCCACCAAACCGGGCCGATGTGATCTAAAGACATTGAGGACGCAAAATTGCGGAGGGATTTTTGATATCTCAAACGGGTCAGCCGTGATAATGCCTTAAACGTACGCTGAAAAATTATTAATAACTTTCTGTGTGGCATGTATTGAGTGACATTATATTCAGTGACATGTTCAGTGACATCACATTCAGGAACATCATAGTGTGATGCTTTTCTTCCAGCATCTACAGCCTATTGTACACACATACACATCACAAATGTTAACACACACACACACACACACACACACCTCTCTCACGATGCACACTCACTCACAAACACACTTATATCACAATGTTAACAGTCTCACACGCACACAGATGCACACACGCACACAAACACACTCATGTATATCACACATCACAAATTTTAACACTCACACACTCACATCTCTGTCTCACACACACTAACAAGTCACATGTCTCACACACACATCACACACAAAATAACACACACATCACTCATGTTAACACACAGGCTCACATCCACACATTTACTCATCACACACAGACTGACACATGCACACATCACACACCTCTCTCCCTCACTCTCACACACACTAACCCTCACACGCTAACCCTCACACACACACTAACGCACTCAACAAATATTTAGGGCCCAAATTGACATTAGCCCTGTATAGTGTGTGATGTGTGCGAGCTGTGCGGTGCAACCGGATGACGATGGCTTTTTCGAGGTCTTGACCAGTGGCGGCCGGTCAATACGGTGCGCAGGGACGCCGCCCACCCTTAAAGTTAGGCAGAGAAGAATGCTCCTTTAACATGTAATTATTTAACATAATAATTATTTATTTTAATAAAGAAATAAAGTCATTTAGTCACAATATTCCGCTGGATTTCTTAATATAATTTATTTGCAATTAAAAAAAATCTAAACTGCATTACGTCCATTTGTGTTCGTGTACGCGGGACGCCGGACAAACGAGTGTCTATGTAGGCACGTAAACTTTTGAAAAGCATGTGACTTGAAGCTGAGCTCTGATTGGATTTTGCACCCTGAACCCTCCCAATTTTGTTCTTAGCGAATCAATATTGTTTTGAAATATTTGGGCTCATGTGATTGGACCATTGTCAATGAGTCTTCCAGCACTTCTTACGGTGAGCGGAGCTGCTGACTGGATGCGATGTGAGTCAGGAGTCTAGTAGTAATGATGCGCAATCACCTGATAAATAGCTTATTTACAGGCGAGTATTAAAAGTTTAATTTTAATTTAGTTTGCGCCCCCCCCCAAAAAAAAATCTTTGCACCGGCCGCCACTGGTCTTGACACACTCAAATAACACACACGTTGTTTATATTGTTTATCGTCAGCACGGGGTGCCCCCGGGGTGGCGATGGCGCAGGGTGCTTGGGCCCACCATTGCTGCTTGCAACTATATTTCAAATTAGTTTTATTAAGAAAAACTATATAATTTAAATATATATAATTATGTTATATTTAAATTAAACAGAACTACATATTACACCCTCCCTTTAAATAAATTATATATAACACACTGTTCACTTGTCAAACCTTTGGGGAGAAAATATACTCTGTAATATACTGTAATTTTTATACTTTATAAATAAATTAACTGTATCAGACTTACACTCTGTGTCCTTCACACACTTTAGTGTGAAAAAGAGCAGAAATAACTTCATCCTGAACTGTGTGTGTGTGAGTAACTGAGCAGCTCAGATGAATCCCCCTGTGACTGACTCCACACACACACACACACACACCCACACACACACACACACACACACACACACACAGTAATAGATCAGAGAGAGAGGTGTAGAATAAATCCTCCAATCAGATCATCTCTCTTTCTCTGTGTGTCAGCTGTGTCTGGCAGAGTCTCCCCTCAGTTTCACACTTCATCATACTTCACTCTGAGCACTGTCACCTCGCACCACCAGGGTCCGGGTTCAATCTTTGTGTGCATGGAGTGTTCATGTTCTCCCTGTGCTTGGTGGGTTTCATCCGGGTTCTCCAGTTTCCTCCCACAGTCCAAAGACATGTAGGGTGGGCTAACTGGTGTTCTCAAATTGCTCGTTTTGTGTGTGTGTGTGATTGTGCTCTGTTTCCTGAGTTCCCTCGGATAGGATAGGCTCTAGGCTCCCTTCAACTCTGCACAGGATAAGTGCTATAGATAATGGATCTGGGCCTAATTTAGTGTGGTCTAAATGAAGATAAGTGAGAATATGAAACATATTAGACTGAAGTTTGGGTCAAAGCATTTTACATTCATTTACAGTCCGTTACAGTGGAACCTCGGATTGTGAGTAACGCGGTTTGCGAGTGTTCTGCAAGACAAGCAAAAGATTTTAACAAATTTTGACTTGAAAAACGAGCAAGTCTTGGTTTACGAGTACCAAGTATCATGTATCACGCACGCGCTTCTTGCTTTGACACCGAGCGTCACGTGATCACAACTGAGCCAACGTTTTTTCTCTCTCTTGCGCTGCAGAATTGTGGGTAATCGTCTCCCCTGCTGGGTCTTAGTGCTCGTCTCTCACTGGTATAATCAACGTCAGTGCACGCGTGTACTGTTTACTATAACGCTGTGACCACGTGTGTGTGCGTGTGTGTGTGTGACCGACATCCTACACAGTAGCCCCCACGCCTCCTCTCCTCTCTCGTCTTACTTCAACCACAATTCTTTTCAAAGGTAAAGTGCAGGTTAATTTATTTTATTTTTACTTTATGTTTTGTATTAATTATTTTAATATGAATAGTTTTGGGTTCTGGAACGAATCATCTGAGTTTTGATAAGTGTTTTGATATACAAGCACGCTTCCCGAACCAATTATGATTGCAATCCAACATTCCACTGTAAGTGTATACACACACACACACACACACACACATACATACTGGTCAGCCATAACAATTAAACCACCTGCCTAATACTGTGTAAGTCCACCTTATACTGCAGAAGCAGAGGACATGTCAAGACATGGACGCCACAAGACCTTTGAATGTGCACTGTGGTATCCAGCACCAAGACATTAAAAGCAGCTCCTTTAGACGGTTATCTAAATGTTTCCATAAAAACACAAAAATTTCATTAAATAAATTGGTTCGTTTGCTAGTAAAACCTTTCACACTACTAAGCTAAAGAATCACAGCTGATTTGCTCTTTTGGCTCGTCTTCTGTGATCAAACTGCAGATTATATGACAGGATGCTGATAGGTTTTTCTCACAGGTGAATTATCTTGCTGTGTAGAATCTCTGGCTGACCTGAACACGTGTGAGTGAGTTTGGGTTTTTATGAAGGAGAGAGTGTATCACTGTAACATCCACACTCCACTGAGCCACATTTGCTACCGACCTCTTCTGATGCCTCCTGATCTGAAATCAGCTCTGAAGTTGTTGTGGTCGCTACCAATTCTGTTAATTTTTTGAGCGTAAACAATTTCTTAAGGACATGAAAACAACTCTACAGCGTATTTTGACACAAACAATATGGAGGTGTTAGCGACATAATGTTTCAATAGTGAGCCATTAAGGAATTTAACAATGTTAACACTAAATAACTGATGATGAAACCGTACCGTCACTACCGACATAAAGTGAAATTAAAACAACGCTAGTGACAATTAAAAACTGTTACAGAGGCGTTAACAATATGATAATGACCTCATAGGAAATGCATGTCAGTATTGACAGTGACATTAAAATATTTTTATTGACCCAAGTAAAAAAAAAAAGTATGCTAAGTATATTAAATCCTGGCGTGCCAAAGCATACTTAAGTGTACTTGCTATAGACTAATGACTAGTATACTTGAAGTTTGCTATTTTGGAACAACTAATTTTGTACTAAGTGTATTTAAGTTGTAATTAAATTGTAAAAAAGCACAATTTTAAGTGTATTAAATATACTTTTGTGTGCTAAAGTGGAACAACTTTAAGTATACTTAGTACACTTAAAGTATATGGCTGTGTGTGTACTAACGCACATATCTGACAGTAATTAATGAACTTTAAGTATATATTTAATGTATTATAAGTGCATTACCGCAATTCTTACTGTGTTACAAATACATGATTAATATACTCTGAGTATATTCTTATTGCAGCAGTAACATGCTGTTATACTTCTGGCCAATTACAAATACCAAAAAAGTACACTGTGTGATTAATACAGATATTCTTTATTATATCATACAGTACACACAGTCTTCTGTACTTCTGTATTGCAAATGTGTTACAAGTACACTGAAGTCGTTTAGCACAATTTACACATGCTGAATGCATTTCATACACTTTAACATGTTTTTGAAACACATTACATCACATTACATTACTGAGGCAGATTTTATTCATGGGTCCAACAGATTTAATGTACAAGGTTACAAAAAAGCGCTACTATAGTTTCTTTGTGTTCAGCAAAACGTCAGGTTGTCTCACAAACTAAAATATAAACTGTTGTCTGGACAAAGACAGACATTAGTATTAGAATATACAGTACAGTATTAGAATATACAGGTCCAGTATTAGAATAAACAGGTCCAGTATTAGAATAAACAGGTCCAGTATTAGAATATACAGTACAGTATTAGAATAAACAGGTCCAGTATTAGAATATACAGTACAGTATCAGTTCAAACCTGATGTGTTGATTCTAGCTGTTACACAGAGACTGAAAACAGGCCGAGAGCTACGGAGCATCAGACCAGAGGGAAGGTACACAAGATTTAGGAATAACACATTAAACAATACATTCCATAGTTTAAACTATGAACTTAATTACAAATTATCCAACTAAAAATTTACCTTATGCCGATGAAAATAAAATAATAACGATAAGAACTAACGCACGCACGCAATGATGCAGCTTCCAGCCGTTAATTCAAACTAGAAGCGGAAGAACTGGGGAGCCAATCAGAAAACACACAGTCCGAATGTGCCCGCCTCCAGTTTTTGATTGGCTGGTGCTGCGCCGATTCTAGTCTCTGGTTGGCTGGAATATTTGTAGCGTTATAACGCTGCTGCGGTTTGTGCAAGTGTACAGCTTTATGATAGTGAGCGCACAGAAGAGAGTGAGAGAGTGCAAACATTAATCTTGAACGCGCAAAAGTGAGTTTCGGTGCGCGAGTTTGAGAGCGCGAGAGAGAGAGAGATTCAGCGTGCAAAAACGAGTATTAAAGCGCGCGCGAGAGAGTAGTGCACTAAATATAAGCATTAATAAGTACATGTGAATAAGTACATTTAAATTTAACTGAAAATATACTGAGACTACCGTATATTACAATTTGTATTCTAATGTATACTTATTGTACATTTGTACAATGATTATTTCAAGCATATTTTAAAAAAATATATACTAAAAATAATTTGAAAAAAAAAAAAGTTTAAATAAGTGTACTTTGGAAATTAGACCAACCTTTCACTTAAAGTATATTTTCCTATAATATATTTTTGGAAAGTGTACTATGATACAATTATTTAAAGTTTAAATGCAAAATTTGGAAAAAGCATGATGTAAGTATACTTTTTCTATATTAACTGATGGTACAACTTTTTATAAAATATATTTGCAATGTACTATTGAAGATTTCAATATACTTGTAATACACTAAAGTGTATTTTTTTTCACTGGGGGAGTTTGAGTTAAAATAAAAAAATATCAAAAACTTTTAATATTTGTAAGACACTCAAAGGCTAATGAACATGTTGGACTTTGTTGGACAAAACAACTTTGGTACTGTTTTTTTTTGTACACTAGATGCCCTTCCTGATGCAAACCTCCCATTTTATCCAGGTTTGGGACCGGCACTGCAACCAGAAGCTGGGGTTTGGGCACTGGGTGGGAATCATGCCGTGCCTTTCACATGGCGGGCGAGAAACCTAACACTGAGCCACCAAACATGATTAAGAAAAAATCGCACATGCGTGTGAGAGAGAGATTCACAATCGTACATACAGGACAATCTCACTTTATATTCACTTAAAAATCATTATTTTTCATTTTCTTTTCTTCTCTCTTCTTTTGTATCAATAATGATTCTCCTTTGACTGACTTTCTCCATTATTAGATTAGACATATATTATTATTATTAGACATGTTTTTTATACTGAACTTCCAGCCTCCTAACACACAGTATGAGTGCAGATCAATCCATGTTATCCATTATCACCCAGATGAGGATGGGTTCCCTGTTGAGTCTGGTTCCTCTAAAAGTTTCTTCCTATTGCTATCTCAGGGAGTTTTTCACCTCAGCACCGTCGCCCTCGGTTTGCTCATCAGGGATGATCTGATCATTCTGATTCATACACATTCACATTTTATACAAACTTCTTGTCAGGCTCCATGGTGGGCTTGGTGGATCAAAATGCAGATCGTGGAGAGGGAAGAACTTGGGTTGAGAAGTGTTGTCACTGAATGTAACTGGAGAGTGATGGCCGTAACGTGACAAGGCTGATTTTAGGTGAGTGTGGCGCTCCGCGCTGTGGTGGGAGCTGTAGAGTGCCCGCTGGAATACGGAAGCACGGAGCGTCGGTGCGGGAGCGTCTAGACGAGAGGATATGAGCGTGACCTGTGCCGTGCGAGAATGAGGAGGGGCGCTGGGACAGCACGAGTGATTTGTAGCCTGAGAAGTCCGCTGATGCGCCCTGGAGAAGCTCGAGCCACTTGGCGGAAGTAGCGTGAGTTCGGTAGGGCGTGACGACTGACTCGTGGTTGTAGAACAAGTGAGGGTCGAAGCTGGAGAGCTGGGGGAAAATCTGTGATCCAAATCTGTAGTCAAGGAAACAGGTAAGTGGTCGATGACGAGAAATCCGAAAAAGGGTAAATCTAAAACGGGAGGCAGAGACCTAGTCAATAAACGAAGCGTGGTCGGTAACTTGGCAGACTGTGATGAGACAAGACACGGGAATATTGGGCTGGTAAGGCACTCAATAATCTGGTGACGTGGTCGTGTCCATGTGTGGTTTAAATAGGAAGTGGAAGTGATTGATGATGGTGCACAGGTGTGTAGAGAGTGGAGAGAGCCAGTGAGATCAAAGGAGTGGAGTGGAATATGGAGCGGAAGTGAACAGGTGAATGTGGTGTGACGTGACAGCAGGTCTAGCAGGTGCTTTGGGGTGAAGTCTATGAAAGTCAACGTCTTGTCAAGGATAAATCTGGAAGGTACTCAGCATCTTGTCAAGGATAAATCTGGCAGGTACTCTTTCTTTGGGACTGTAGCCCTCCCAGTCTACCAAGTACTGAAGGCCACGTCCCTGTCAGCGAACCTTGAGGAGCCTGCGGATGGTGAAAGCTTATTCGGCGCATGGAACGAGGTAGCAAAAGGCAGACCGAGCATGGATTAATGATGCGGTTGATAGTGAAAGGGCTGATGAATCTGGGAGAGAGCTTCTTGTATAATGTTTTGAGGGGGAGATCCCATGTGGCTAACATGACTTTCAGGCCGATGCGGTACCTGGGCGCTGGCGACCGGTGGTGGTTCTTGTTGCGAGAACAGACATCGCATGATGCCATAAAGCTCTTGACATCCTCCTTGATGTTAGGCCACCAAAAGCGTTGGTGTAGGAGGAACAATGTGTGCGCCGCCCCCAGATTACAAGCGAGTCTGAAGTTATGGCCCCAGTCCAACACCTGAGGACGTACAGAAGCGGGGATGAAGAGTTTGTTTGGGGGAACATTACTGGGACCTGGTTCATGTTCGAGTGTCTACTGGACTAGATGCTCCACTTCTAGTCGGGTTGTGGCCACAAGGCAATGAGGAGGAAAGATATTTACTGGTGAGGATGTGTCCTGAGGGGTTGAAAACTGTAGCAAGAGGACGTCAGGTTTGGCATTCTTGAAGCCCGGGCGGTAAGACATCGTGTACCGGAAATGGGAGAAAAATAATGACCAGCGTGCCTGGCACAAGTTCAGTCTCTTAGCTGTCTTTAAGTACTTGAGGTTCCGGTGGTCTGTCCACACAAGGAAAGGGTGCTCCGCCCCCTCCAACCAATGTCTCCACTCCTCGAGCGCTAGTTTGACCGCCAAGAGTTCCCAATCCCCAATGCTGTGATTTCGTTCGGGGGGTGTGAGTCGGCGGGAAAAGACAGGGCAAGGGTGAAGCTTATTGTCTTCGGGGGATCTCTGTGACAGGTCTGCCTCCGCTCCAGCTTTGGATGCGTCTACCTCGACGACAAACTGACGTGACGGATTTGGAAACCTGAAAATGGGTGCTGTGGTGAAGCGGCGCTTGAGTTCCTTGACGGCTGCGTCTGGGCCTGGATGGTAAAGGGTTGGCGTAAAGGAGTGAGTGGGATCTGAAACTCGGCGACAGTAGCGGAGGAAATCAGGTTCTGGTCTTCCCCGGAGTCTACTAAGGCGTGGGTGATGTCGGATGAATGCCGTGAATCAGGGTGACAGGGAAACAAGTTGGTCTGAGGAAAAATTTGAATTTGGGGCCCCTGTATTCCCAGAACTACGAGAGGGCCTTGTCTTTTAGAGGACAGCATCGCACCACGTGGCCAGTCTGGCCGCAGTAGAAGCAGGCTCTGTCGTCCCTGCGGCGCTGACATTTCCTTGGTGAAATGCTCGTGCGGCTGATCTGCATGGGTTCGAAAGATGGGTTGGGAGCAGCCAAGGGGGGTCCTGAGGTGCGTGGTGT
Source organism: Clarias magur (assembly GCA_013621035.1). Taxonomy (NCBI): domain Eukaryota; kingdom Metazoa; phylum Chordata; class Actinopteri; order Siluriformes; family Clariidae; genus Clarias; species Clarias magur. The sequence continues at coordinate 10,132 of QNUK01001454.1, read as the reverse complement.
GGGGCCTGCATCTGTTCACGGGCATCAATGCAGGTTGCAAGGTCAATGAGTCCCTGTAGTTCAGAGGAAAGTTCCCGGGCCGTGAGCTTGTCTTTGACTGACTCAGAGAGCATGTGAAGGAAGCAGTCGAAAGGTGCCCGATCGTCCCAGCCACAAGAGGGAGCCAGAGTCTGAAAATCTATGGCATAGTCTGAAATGGGCCGAGTTCCCTGGCATAGCTGAAGTAGCTGGGCTGCCGCCTGACGACCTGTGAAAGCATGGTTGAAAACCCTCCTCATTTCATCAGTGAAAGCTTGGTAAGTGGTGCAGCATGGAACTGTAATTCCAGGACGAGGGAACATTGCGAAAAGCAAGAGTGACAAGTGGACGGATCTCCACCATAGGTGGGTGGGGCAGGAAGGCATGAGTTGTAGCCTGAGAAGTCCGCTGATGCGCACTGGAGAAGCTCGAGCCACTTGGCAGAAGTAGCGTGAGCTCGGTAGGGCGTGACGACTGACTCTTGGTTGTAGAACAAGTGAGGGTTGAAGCCGGAGAGCTGGGGGAAACAGGTAAGCGATTGATGACAAGAAATCCGAAAAAGGGTAAATCCAAAACGTGAGGCAGAGACGTAGTCAATAAACGAAGCGTGGTCGGTAACTTGGCAAGACCCGGGAATATTGGGCTGGTGAGGCACTCAATAATCTAGCAACGTGGTGGTTTAAATAGGAAGTGAAAGTGATTGATGATGGTGCACAGGGGTATGGAGAGTGGAGAGTGAGCCAGTGAGATCAAAGGAGTGGAGTGGAATCTGGAGCGGAAGTGAACAGGTGAATCTGGTGTGACGTGACACTTCTATAATTTCTTTTGATTGTGTAAAGCTGCTTTGCGACAGTGACAATTGTTAAAAGCGCTATACTAATAAAATTGAATTGAATAATCATAATTATTATTAGTAATATTATTATTCATATTATTTGTAGCATTAGTAGTAGAAGTAATATAATGATAATAATAATTCTTCTTTGACTGTGCTTTCAAGTGTGTTATCCCCGGGATCTTGCTGTGAATATAAATAGTGATGCAGTGTTTTGTGTATGATTAATCATTAAATTACACAGAACCTGAGCCATGCAGTGTATCAGTGTAGATTCAGGAGCACATTTGGCTCAGTGGACTAGGGGTGTAAAGCAAATGAATGCAGTGGATTTATAACACAATGAAAGCTATTAGTATGCTTCTTTTAAGCTAAAAATAATTAAATGTGCTTAAGTATTCTTGCTTTATATATAAAGTTCAAGAATACTTGTAGTTTGGTGTGGAGTAAATAGTGCATGTATGTATTATATACACTGATCAGCCATAACATTACCTGATTAATATTGAACAAAACATGTGCTGTGTGTTCTGACACTTTTCATGGGAAACAACATTAACCTTTTCAGCAGTTTGATCTACACCACTAGCGCTTCTATTGGATCGGACTACACAGGCCAGTCTTCACTCCACATGTGCATCAGTGAGCCTTGGACACCATGGCTGTCACCAGTTCACCGGTTCTTCTTCCTTGAATCACTTTTGGTATGTCCTGACCACTGCAGACCAGGAACATTACACAAGCGCTGCAGTTTTGGAGTTACTCAGATCTCTAGACATCACAATCTGGCTCTTGTCAAAGTCACTCAAATCCTTATGCTTGAATATTTTTCTGCTTCCAACACATCAACTTCAGGAAAAAAAAGATTGGCCCAGACTCATAGCATAACAGTTTTCGTACAAAAAGGGGGACCTACTCAATATTAGACAGGTGGTCATAATGTTATGGCTGATAGTGTATATACAGTATTATGTACTGTATATGTTTACAAAACTTCAAATAGCAAAAGGAACAAGTATCGTTATATTTAACTTCCATAAATATAATTTATATAATACTATGATGTGTTTTGTTACTGGCTATGCTATATTACGTTCAATGCTGATCATAGAAACTTTTAAGCATCGCCAACTTGTCACACTCATGTAGATTTCCTCTCTACAACATCAGAAAGATTCATCCATTCGTCTCCACAAAGGCCACTCAGGTGTCTGTTCAGTCCTGTGTTATTTTGAGACTGGGCTACCGCAAATAACTGCACATATTTTAGATTTTTTGATTTGGCACAGGTGATTACACCAAATACCTTTACAAACCCTCCCAATGTATCCAGTGACAGGCACTAAGGGGAACCCTAGGCAACCACACAGAGTAAGCTAGTGTTGGATCTTCTACCAGAAATTAAACCTGAGCCACGGTGGTGAGAGCACAGCATGCTATACCCACTAGTCCATAGTCTACTCCCAATGCTATTAAATGAACAAGTACGGCACCACAAGATTGGGAGTAAGTAGCTTGTTAGTCAGGCTAATTGTGAATAAAAGCTTCAGTTTGTTAGGGAGAATAAGATTGGACTTTAGAGTGATGGAAAACGGTCATGTGGTCTGATGGCTTGACCGAGACGCTGCTTTTCCCGAGCCCCGCCAGATTGACCAATTTTTAAAACTTTTTCGTCCTCTTACGAAGAGTGAACATATAACAGATAAGTATTTTATAGTGGTTCATAATATACTCACTCGAATGTATCGTTAACCCAATGATCACAAGTTTTCCTACGCTTTTTTTATACCGATTATCTCCATTTTTAGACATTATGTCAGATATGTCTCTGCCTCTGAATGCATGTGAGGATACATTGGAGTTGCACTCGATGGATTCGAACATGGAGACCTTGGAGAAGCAGATGCGCGACCTAAAGCTGGAGCTGGCCTGGCTATGACAGCGGAAAGCCGCGCTAGAATCGTCATGGACCGACGCTCACCTGTCCCAGGTAAATTCTCGGTTTGACACAAATTCTCTGACAACCTTTACTCCACGTGTTTCTCTGCCCAGGTCCAACGCACCACGGACGCGGCCCGCCCAGGTTTCCTTCACCCCGGCGCTGGGATATCACGAAGCCTGGATACAGCAGCAGCGGAAGACACGTGCCAGACCCCAGTCGAGGACCTCTCCCCCTCCGCCGAGACCCGTCTTCGAGATCTCGACCCGAAACCTCTTCGCGAGACGGTACACGACGCTCTGATCATCGGAGACTCCATCGCCCGGCACGTCTGTGCTACCACGACTAAAGGTAAGGTCCACACTCGCTGTTTACCTGGTGCTCGTGTTCTTGATGTCGCTGCATAGGTGCACACTTTGGAACTGTGGTTCTTCATGCTGGCACGAACGACACCAGGCTGAGGCAGACTGAGATCCTAAAGAAGGACTTCAGGAGCCTGGTTGAGAAGGTCCACAGCACATCACCCACAACAAGGAGCATCATATCCGGACTGCTTCCCACATTTCAGTGAGGAATCGAGAGGTTCGGTTGATTATTTGCTTTTAATGAATGGTTACAATCTTGGTGTCAACAACAGAGATTACCCTTTGTTGATAACTGTAATGTTTTCTGGGAACGTCCTAGGCTCTACCAGACCGATGGCCTGCACCCTAGCAGAGCTGGAGCAGCAGTCCTCTCTGATAACATCTCCAGGACACTACGAACCATCTGACTGGCGGTAGGTCACACCTTAGATTCCAATCATAATAGCCACATTACAACTCTAGAAACTGTGCCTGTTCCCCAAATAGTGAGAAAAAATAATAAATTCGTTAAATTCGCCCAAAACAATCTGATAACCATAAAACCAGAAAAAGGCCAAATAAGTAACCGAAATCTCCCTCTAAAGCTTGGACTTCTCAACATCAGATCCCTTGCGCCTAAAGCACTTATTGTTAATGAATTGATCACAGATTATTGCCTTGACGCACTCTGACTTACTGAAACCTGGCTTAGACCAACTGAATATATTAGTCTGAATGAGTCTACTTCGTCAGGATATTTCTATGAGCACAAACCCCGTCAAACTGGTCGTGGTGGTGGTGTCGCACCTATCTACAATGATGTACTCACTGTTACTCAGAAAACAAGGTCCAAGTTCAACTCGTTTGAAGTGCTTATCATTAATGTTGCACTCAGTAAAATACATAATAAACCCTTGCTACATTTTGCCCTGGCCACCGTGTACAGACCCCCGGGGGAATATGCTGATTTTGATAAAGAGCTTGGACATCTGCTATCAGACCTATTGATTAACTCTGACAAAATGTTGATAGTAGGTGACTTTAACATTCATGTAGACAATACTAATGATGCTTTAGCACTCACATTCACGGATTTGCAAAATTCCTTTGGGGTTAAACAAAATATAAATGGACCAACTCATCGCTTTAATCTTACGCTAGATCTTATTACAGTATATCCCATGGTATAGATGTCTCTAGATAGTCAGAGATAAAACACTTGCACCATGATACAATAATCATACTCGCGCCGTAAAGAGAGCAACCCGTAACCTCGAGCGAAAATGTTTCAAACCTTCCGTTTATATAAAAAATATTAGAAAAGGTAGTATCAGCCCAAATATGCACATTCTTGCAGGAAAACAATATCCTTGAAGAATTTCAGTCAGGTTTCAGGCCCCATCATAGCACAGAAACTGCACTAGTTAAAACTTGTTTTTAGCTTCGGACCAAGAATGCATCTCGATACTAGTCCTGCATGATCTCAGTGCTGCATTCGACACTATAGCTCATGATATTCTTCTCGATAGCTTATAAAATCACATAGGTATTCAAGGACATGCATTAAAATGGTTTAGATCCTACCTGTCTGATCGATACCATTTTGTAGATTTAAATGGAGAACAGTCTGGTGTAATGCCAGTGAAATATGGGGTGCCACAAGGGTCAGTTTTAGGACCTCTGCTGTTCTCAATATACATGCTTCCCTTGGGTAACATCATCAGAAGACATGGGATTAGTTTCCATTGTTATGCTGATGATACTCAGTTATACATCTCCACAAAACCAGACGAAATACCCAAATTGTCTAGACTAACTGAGTGTATTCAAGATATAAAAGATTGGATGACCGATAATTTTCTTTTACTAAACTCAGATAAGACAGAGATATTACTTATTGGCCCAAAAACCAGTACATACCAGCTCTCACAATTCAGCCTGCGTTTAGAAGGATGTTCTGTTACCACCAGCTCGACAGTGAAAGACCTGGGTGTGATATTAGACAGTAACTTATCCTTTGAAAATCATATTTCCAATATCACAAAAACAGTATTTTTCCACCTTAGAAATATTGCCAAGCTTAGGAACATTTTATCTGTATCTGATGCAGAAAAGCTGGTTCATGCATTCATGACCTCCAGACTGGACGACTGTAATGCATTACTGGGTGGCTGTCCTGCATCCTCAATTAACAAGCTACAGTTAGTCCAAAATGCAGCCGCCAGGGTTCTCACTAGATCTAGAAAATATGATCATATAACCCCAATATTATCATCCCTGTACTGGCTACCTGTTCAGTTTAGAATTAATTACAAACTAGCATTACTTGCGTACAAGGCTCTAAACGGTCGAGCTCCCACATACCTAACCAGTCTTCTGATACGTTACAATCCAGGACGCTCCTTAAGATCAGAAAACTCCGGACTACTGGTAGTTCCCAGAATATCAAAATCTACAAAAGGAGGTAGGGCCTTTTCATATTTAGCTCCAAAACTTTGGAATAGCCTTCCTGACTGTGTTCGGGGCTCAGACACAGTTTCCCAGTTTAAAAGTAGACTCAAGACGCATCTCTTTAATCTGGCATACACGTAACTCATCCTCATAATGAATATATTACTCCAGTACATCTATCCTGAATGGCAGCTATGCTAATTCTCTCCACCTGCTCTTTATTTCTCTACCCATCCCGAGGCATCTGGAGATCGTGCCAGCTTCAGTAGACAGAAGCCAATCCTGCAAGGATCCTGAAGCATCCAGAGAAGGACCTGCTCCAGCTGGATTCTGCTTCATGTTGGTTTGGAGCTACACATGCTGCTCCTGAGCTCCCAGTGATCCAGACCCCCATCTGCCCTCTGCACCTGCTGACTCATCCCTGAGCTGAACTGGACTTCGTGTTAATTTCTGCTATATCAAACTTTCATCTGCATAACAATTCAATTCAATTCAATTTTATTTGTATAGCGCTTTTAACAATTTACATTGTCGCAAAGCAGCTTTACACAATCAAAAGAAGTAACACACACAATGTTATATAATTTCTGTTATCTGTTATCACCCAGATGAGGATGGGTTCCCTGTTGAGTCTGGTTCCTCTCAAGGTTTCTTCCTATTGCCATCTCAGGGAGTTTTTCCTTGCCACTGTCGCCGTCACCCTCGGCTTGCTCATCAGGGACAATCTCATTATCTAACCACATTTTCTCCCACATACACACATTTTCTTTTCGTATGGAAAAGTGTGACGCTGCTTTGAGACAATGACCATTGTTAAAAGCGCTATAGAAATAAAATTTAATTGAATTGAATTGAATCATACAAAAACTAATGTTATGAAATCACATTTTATGCAGTGCAACATAGGGCAAATATACAAATAAAAAATACCAAAGTATAAATTTTAGGAATATCTACTTAAAATATGGCAGTTATAATAAAGATAATAATAGCCAAAATTAAATAAACATTATTACACCTATAGTAGTGATTTAGAAAAAAAGCTATAACATGCAAATGAAAACATACTTAATATGAACAAAATAATTGCTTGTGAAATGACAATTGCTAAATATAAAAATGTATAACCACTAAAGTAAAAATATTTATAAATTACATGTTCAAATGCTGCATTTTTAAACTGCTAATTGAAGGCGCTTGACGATCACTGCATGAGATGCGGTTTTATATTTACATCCTGAAAACAGACTCAACACATATTTTATTCTCTAAACAAGAAGCAATCCATCCTTAGAAAGTGTTTAATCACTCAGTTAGACAATATGACTCCAGTCAGGTTGCAATTAAGCTTCACACACACTGACCTGAGGTAAGTGTTGATTTTGTGATATCTGCCGGCACTAACATGTACAGTATTCCATGGTACAGAATCCGTATTTAATTACAGCCACAAATCACCAAATGTATTATACATTCTTACTAAATTTTTTGTAAGAATTGAACAAAACTCACTCTGAGCGCTGGTGTCCTTAATGCATGATAATGTGGGGTAAACCAGCTAAACGGTTGAAGCCGCCCACTAGAGCGACGGTCCTTTCATGGGACTTAACTATCGTACTCGAAGGCCTGGCCGACACCCCTTTCGAACCACTAGAGTCAGCGCCTGTCAGGCTTCTGTCTCTTAAGATGCTTTTTCTTATGGCTATTACTTCTTTGAAAAGGATTGGGGATCTGCAGGCTCTGTCAGTCTCCCCATACTGCCTAGACTTTGCCCCTGAGTAGATACTGATTAAAACTGAAGGAACATGGGGATTTACAGTAGTTCTAATAAAGTGTGTGGTGTATAAAGGCTTGTTTTTTGTGTCTGAAGGTATGATGTTCTTACAGCATGACAAGAAAACCAGAACAATGAGGAAATTATGTAGGTAAAAAATATTTCTGTTATATAAAGGTGCCGTGTGGTAAACTAGGTCTGGTAATACCGGTTTAGAAAATCCCCAGAGATCCATTATGGTCACACACAACATACCAAACTTTACTGGAGGAATGAGGAAATAAAAAGTCCTGTGCTGTTTTTAAGTGCCCTTAAACCTTCATACAGAAATGAAAACTTTATATTGCACTTTAACCTTTTTAATTAAAGACACACAAAAGCCTGGGGGAACAGGTGAAATCTATGACACGTGAACAGCTTTGCTTCTGCTTTCATAAGGGAACTTCATTTTCTTCTTTTATAGAAAAATCAGTACAATTAAGCCTTTTTTATGTCAGATTGTAATAAGAACACATTTCCTCTTTTTTGTAATGCTAGAAATTAAAAAAAAAATTGTCCTTCTGTTTGCTCAGGTGTCAGAATGTTTATTTACAGACAAACACCTGATTCTAGATAATCACCTGAGTCCAGTCTGTAAATGGAAGAAAAAACATAATAAACTTATATGAAAACTGTAACTTTAAATAAAGCATACCATATGAGAAAAGCATGCCATGGTTGTCCCTATATAAGATACAGCCCTGTGTATCTTTTATCAAACTTAAGATGGGTTTATTAATGACAGTGGTGTCTTATTATTATTAACCTTATGAAGCACCGCTCCTGTCACCTCGCAACCATTACAGCTGAAGTTGGTATTAAAACAGAGAGAAGTTATGGAGCCAAAAAAAATTGATTTTATAAGACATTGAGATGCTTGACAGCCAAGCTGCCACTGTTTAACATTGCGTAACCACATTTTACGAAAGTCTGCCTCTCAGGGAGCAGAATTTCTGTAAGGCCCCTTACTTACTATTTAATATTTAACATATTTTAATATTCATTGAGTTGAAACCCAGTATTTACCCATTTGAAGATGTACTCTTCAGATCCTGCTATGGCTTCTCCCCGGCACATGAAGTAATCTTGGGATAGTTTGGGATCCACAGTACAATCCTTCGGTGTCAGGGGAAAGAAAGCTACATTTGTCAGCTGCATTTGATAGAGCCTTCAAAATTGGACACCCTTAGTGACGCTGTGACCTGGTGCTTCTACCAGAGCAGTGCACTTTCAGAACCAGTGGATGGTCACAGTGTCCTCCTTATACAGTCAGAGCACATGCACATTATTCATGACTTTTCACAAGCAATTTTCATTCACATGACAGATGTGAAAATATTCAAAATGCCTTTTACAATACATGTGATTTTTTTTTTTCATTGAAGGGATGTAAAGAACGAAGTGGGAGAGAATATGTGTGTAACTGTGGTTCTCTGACTGACTGAGAGACCAACAGGTCATAAATGACCACAGCATAACCTTGCTGCTTTTACACGCTACACACATAAGGGTAAGGTCATGACACAGAGGTGATTTTGCTATTGGTGCTTAGCTAAAAGACAAGCACACAGGAATTCTGCACTTGGGTGTAAATTTTATTACAAAACTATCTAACTGATAGAAACACTATCCCATGTATTGACTCCTGAACTAAACTATGGCTACAATACAGTATTGGACACAGTAAATATCACACAGAGCATTCACATTTTGTCCTGTTTTTTAAAAGATTAGACACATGCTGACATGACTTTAAGAGAAACACCTTCATTCTACATTTTGCTCCATCTGAAACCATGGCCTTCCTGTTAGTTCAAATCAGTCTGGCAATCCTCAGATATCTCTTATAAACAAAATAAATCCATGCTCAGACGTGCTGCTCACTGAATGTTTTATGTATTTTTATGGGCATCATTACATGTTAATGTTAATAAAGACTTTTGGATGTAAACAGTTTCTGAAATACTGCATCAATAGAACTTCCACAACCAAAACCAATAAAATCACTTTACCTTTTCCCGATGTACACATTACGTGAAGCTGTAGACTATATGTGTATTTTTTTCACTGTGCTGCTGCCACAAACCTGCCTAATTAGATACTGATTAAAACTGAATGAACATGGAGTTTCACCATGGTCAGACACAGCATACCAAACATTCACAGCCTGCAGGTGAAATAACAGAAGCCTGGGGAACAGCCGAGATCACAACCATGTAAATAGCTTTGTTTCTGCTTGCATATAGAGTTCTTCTCTAGCAGCACCCCCCAACATTTTTTTTACTGTTAACTCACTTGGTTCCTTTATATAAAAGCCTAATGAACTTACATGAAGAAAAGAAAAGACATTTAAGAAAAGCAAAAAAGGATGATAGAGTTCTTCTCTAGCAGCACCCCCCAACATTTTTTTTTACTGTTAACCCAGAGATGTTTTATGTTGATATTGGTGTTTTTTCCACCACCTGGCTTTAAAGAACTTTGAGAGCACCATGTCATGGATGTCATGCCTGCATCACACCCCTTTGTGATGGATGTTGTGCTGGTGCCACTGCCTAGCTTCAGGAACACTATACCCAGGGCTCGATTTGAGGAGGGATGCAGGGGGGGTTGCATCCCCCTTGTTGAAAAAAAATGACAAAAACCATCCCCGCTGTTAAAACACCGTCCCCCTTACCATCCTGTTTAGATTAATAATGCTGTGTATTATGTTATATTTGTCATGAAAATTAAAT
>QNUK01001453.1:0-55549 GCA_013621035.1 Clarias magur | reverse complement strand
GAAACTCCCAGGTGGGAAGACATAGCTTTGAGTAGTTAAACGACAAGAAAACCTTTAATTGGATTTAATTGGATGGAAAACCAATTTTAGATTATGTAATTTGTATGAAACGTTAATTATTCAGCATACGCACTGCTGCGGAGACGACGAGATGACATGATTATCTTCATCACTACATTGTAAACCCTAATGCTCAAAGTAATTAAACACATTGAGTACTGTTAACTTAAATATTTTTTTAAGTTAGCTGGACAAGTTTGATATTTTAAGTAATCGTAAGTACTTAAGTAACAGTAACTGTCACCTTAGAGTTCCACCAACGTAAAATCTGTAGAGCACTGGTCGCTCTGTGGTAGGTGTTTCGCCTGCCATGCGAAAGGCCCGGGTTCAGTTCCCAGGCCGGGTTGTCTGCAACAATTTATTTGATTTGCAACAAGTTCAACAAACTCAAAAATTGCTAGTTCTGTTTACTTAAAATTGGAAACATCATTACTTAAAAAATTTGATGTAACTGATTACCTCAAATATTTTGGGTTTTGCCAACTTAATCGGGTTTACAGTGTACAGCTGAAACCAAAGAAATCACAAATTTTTCAATAAATTATTAAAATAGCCAGAGTCGGTCTCCTTGCTGGTTCTTCCCTGACACATTCTGTAACGTTATGCTGAGCGCTGATTAGACTACGTAGAGAAGTTCAGTCTCCCAACAGACCCCAAGCTACACTCCCCACTGTGTTTTATAGCGCTTGAAGAAGCCCGGGATCATTAGCGGCGAAAGCTCATCAGCCGTGCCTAATTCCGTGGCCCGGCTTCTTCGAGGACCAACAGAAGGAGAGGCGGCCTAGCTAGTGAGCGAGGAGTGAGTGAGGAGCGAGATTGATATGGGCGCACGCTGTGACAACACAATAACGTAACATAATAACAATAATATTTCGAACATTTTGCAGGCTGCTGTTTGGAGAAGCCAGATAATAAAGAATAATCCAGTTGTTGGGTCACAGTAACCCAACTAGGTGTTCATTTGTAAATGACTCACTACAAATGCAAATATCAACAGCTCTGGTTCAGATTTTTCATGGTTGTAAAATGTATAAAATACACAGATATTTCTTCGATACAACATATTGTTTTGACGTTTTTATGACGTAATTATATTTTAACACTGAGATGATGTAAAATGTCACTTTGCGCCACCTGGCAGTCATTTCACGAATTACTTTGAAATGCGACTGATTTATTTTGACCGCTATCATTTTGTCGTGGTGGTGAGCGCGGTGATAATAGACATTCCCCTCGTCTACCTACTGTATGTAATGTATGTTTTTTTTTTTTTTTTTGTGACAGACTCTTCTGAATCTAATTCTCCACCTGCTACAGGTGAGTGACAGTTTATTACTTTTGTTTTTATAATATATAAAGTGATGCAGCAACAATAGCTTTCAGATTTGTTTCTTTGTTTATTAAAGAGCTACACTCTAACTGTGTCTCATTATAGAAAAAAAAAAAATTCAAATATGTTTTAAATTAGGATTGTGTGTAGTTTTGCATTTTGTGTTCCACAAGATATTATACATTCATTAATATAAATTGATGTAGAGAGACTTGCATCATCACATATTTATTTTCTCACTTTGATATTTTTGGTGCTTTACAATTAATATCCTCATTTCATTGTCATGGCACAGTGGCTTAGTGGTTGCTACTGTTACATTTGAAGCTACGTCCGGTATTTGTTTTATCCAAACTGTGAGTGAATTACACACACTTACTTTATGGCGGATGACACAGATACATGCTGCTGCTTAGTTAAACGTTAAACCCTGGTATTTGAAGTTAGTTTGTATTGTTTAAATGTTGTGCTTGGCTTTTAAGAAACGGGCTACATTTAATTAGTCAAACTTTTTAAAGGTTTTAAATTGTAATAAAATCAGTTAAAAATATAATATCGAATCGGGATATAAAATTGCAATGAAGATTTTTTAGTGTTATACTGTGTATCTTCAAACAGTATTAATTTTAAATGCTAATTATTAATTTTTCTTTGAGTATTGAAACTAAAATTGGCTTAAGCTTCTAGAAGCATATGACCTGTAAGCATTGTTGCTTAAATGAAAGCATTCTGTGTAAAATTAAGGATTTTTTTCAAGCAAAAAAATCTGTAGTAAAAAAAAAATTATGGACACTACATGAAAGGAGGCAAAAGAAATTGTATTTAGAAAATGTGTTTCTTTTTTACCTGATAAAAATATAAATGTGTATGCATATTTACAAAAAAAAAAAAAAAACAAGCATGGATCGGGAGATAAGAAGCATGAAAATTAAAAATAGTTTTATAATCCTATCTGAAAATTCACTTTTTACCTAGCTGAAACAGGACAATATTTACACAGGATATACTGTAAACTTTTTATAAAAAAAAAGTGCAATATCTTTTTTTTTTCCTGCGATATGTAGAAATGCAGGAATGTTGTTCAGAAATCTTGAATTGCTCAAAAATAAATAATTATTCTAGAATAATTGGGGTCATTTTGTAAGCATCTTCATAGAAAATAAATACAGCAAGTCCCCGATGTATGAACATCCAAGTGATGAATACACGTGTATTGTACAAAAAATAGACACTACAGTGCACCAGATACCAACATTTACAATTATATACAATATTCCCAGTGTGTAAGTGAACGTATGAAATGTCTAAAGTCTGATGTATTGTATGTGTGCGTGTGGGGGTGCAGTAGAAATGACATGGCCTCACTGGTTTCAATGAATCAGTCCGGGAGCACGATGACAGAAAATGTCCATCATGTAAAGGTGTCCTGATGGTGGAAATCTTCACAGCATATATATATATATATACTGTGTATGCCAATTAACCTAATCTGCCACTCTTTGGACTGTGGAAGGAAACCCACCAAGTCGGGGAGAACATACAAACTCCATTCACACAAAGACGGGAATCGAGTCTGGCTGTGAATCGACCCCAGACCGACAGTGCTAACCTCTCAGTACACTGCTCTTGTGCTACCACTCCTGTACCTGTTTATTCTGCATGGGCGAGATTGAACTGTCTCCTACTAGTTAATCAATCACTGATGGCAGATGGACAGATTTTTTAAATCCCGTTGGAATTAACACACATGGACAGCTGCATGAAGACATCAATCACACGTAAAAGCTGCACACAAATACACCAACATTAAACAGTGGGGGCGATGATATAGTTCAATCCAAAGAGAGAAATGTATGTCAATGTTTACAGTGACATTAAAATATTGCATGTGCGATGAGTTTAATTATGTGGCACTTTTTATATTCATGAAACTCAAAAGCTAATAAACATGACTGAGAATTGAGGGAGCGCGTCATGATAATAATAATAATCATATATGAAGCACAATCCAACTTTATATTCCAGATCTTTATTTTTTATTTAATTTACTTCTCTCCTTCTTTTGTTTAATTAATGATCCTTCTTTGACTGTACTTTCCCTGTTTTTTTATTATTTCACAGGCTTATTTTATTTTATTTTTTTCTTCCGTACAAAAGTTTGGCACATAACTACTCCCGTACGCTGTCATAGACCCATGAAAGAGGTATCAAATTGTGCAGCTTATTAAGGAATGGAGTAAGACCACGCAAGAGGGTATAAGTTGTACCCCTGATGTGCAAGAGGTGCCTGAATTTGCCCCATTGACATATAATGGTAACTTTCCTAGGAACTTGAACCTGAACCTAACTGTGTGAATCCCATTGTCATAGAGCCACGGGAGAGGGCTCATTTAACTCAGGCAATCAATCTTTCAAGTTTATCATGATGCTCATAAACCATGCCACCAAGCCACTTCATTAGCATGCTACAGTATATATTATGATATATTAAGCATTTTTTTACTTATTTATAATATCAGTATAAATAAATATTACACCATCTCCTTTTTTATTGAATATATTTTATTTATTTTTATTGAATTAAATAATTAGTAAATCATATTCTATATTAAATAATATATATATATTATATATAAATATATATATATATATATAATTATTTATTTAGTATTTATTTTTATCATAGCTCATTGTTAGATTACTGTATGTCAAGGAAAATGCAAATCGGACAACTCGGTTGCTTTACTTACGTTTAGCGGCTATAAAAAGTGTATGCAAGCTGTGATATCTGCCAGAGGAGGTGTTATTAAGTACTGATTATGTAGGGTGCCCAAATGTTTGTACAGTGCCATAATAATGTTTTTATTTTTTTATATTTGTTCAGATTATTGCATAAGAAGTAACTATGCACCAATGTTTGCTGAAAATATTGTGCATTTCATTCATTTCTAAGAGAGACTGTGTTAACATCTTTTTAATTAAAAAATCACCAAAATCTGTTATTTATCAAGGGGTGCCTAAACTTTTGCATTATACTTATTTATTTCCAACGCTTCCGTTATGTGGTCGATAGTGCCAGCTGATTACAGAAGAAACAGGCAAGCAAAAGTAGTGTGTGGAAGTCTGTGATTGGCTAGTTTAGTGACAGTTTAGTAACACTGGACGAAGGTGGAAAATATACAGTATCTGTGTATATATCAGAAATAAAAATAATTATTTTAATCCAATGAACACAAAAAATGACAAAATGGTCATCTCAAGGCTTTTATTTTTTATTGATCACATTTTTTCTTTTGTGGTATTAGACTGTAGTTTTTAGCTACTTCAGTGTGTCCACGTTGTAATGTGTAAATATGTAAATTTAACTAATGTAAATTAAGGATGTTTTGAAACATAATGCAATAATGCATATCAAATATAATACACCTGTCCATAAATTAAAAAGGAATATTTAGACCTTTATTCGAAATATATCTCACTTAAATATCGCAGATTAAAACAAGGAAAGATGATGTGCTGAGCTTCAGTTCATTGTTTTGCAGACAAAAGGTCTAGGAAGAAAATGGAGACATTTGTCATTTTACAAAAATCTGTGTGTGTGTTTGTGTAAAACAAAATAAAATTCATGTTTCCTTCAGCATTGGAAAAAATATTGTTTTAGGCTAAATTATTATACACTTTTGTATTCTTTGTTGTACTTCTCTTTTTGCACAAGCACGCGGGCATCTTTAAAATTTGCACAGAAAATGATAGTGAGCCGGAAGACACATAATTTTTCATATTACTTAAACAGCTGTATGAAGTTAAGTTTACACAATAAATTAACTGTTGCGGCGGTGAATGCGATGGTAAAGCACATTCTGGTCTCCTACCTACTGTATTCGTAGTATTAGTATTAGTAGTCCAGTGATAATAATAGTAATAATATAATAATAATAATTAATAATAATAATTACCTTTGCTTTTTGCATTCCTTCTTGAATAATTTTCATTCCTAGTGTCACTTTATTTTACTGCACAGCGTAATGCGTGAATATATTTTTAATCTTTTTATTTCAGTTTATTATTGTTATTTTTTTATTTCATTCTGAGCAGTACGAGTGTATGCAGGAGCTGTCATACATGACATATTGCAAGTGTTTTGTTGGATTCTCACTTAATCAAGGGTGTTATCCCCTGAATGTTCTTGTGAATATAACTACTGATGCACTGCTTTTTGTATGATTAAACTTGCACAGTTACAAACTTAAAGTTACACACCAGCCTGGAGCATTAACAGGGTGTGAGGGCAGTGACATAGTGTTATAAATTTTAGTTCATTCCAAAATAAAACAGATGGCATTGTACATTTTTTAAAATGCACTTATGAGTGTGCAGTTGCATTTAAAATCAGTACTACCAGACATGAACTATGATGATCACAGTTTTAACCACAACAACGAAGCCTAGGGAAAGGACAAAGGATGCAGAATTAACGACATAAATGTTTAACATATTAAACAATTCCCATGTTTTGAAAGTGTTATTGCTTTAATTTCCTTGTCCCTAATATATAAACACTGTGCGTGCATATGCGTGCATGTGTGTGCAGGACACATAATGCATACAGACATTCAGTGATCAGCATTACCCATAAACTGTACATTATGTAAAATTAAGCAAAATAATTGACTAGATTTAGATCGGATAACAACGGGATGTTAAGTGCAACTCACTGTATAGTGTGTGTGTGTGTGTGTGTGTGTGTGCTGTGATTGGTGGAAAATATTTCTCATATAACAATCAGGAGACACATGCAGGTGCATACATTAGGTAATTAGTAATGTTGTGTTTTCTGTCAGATTAAACATGATTACTGAAGTTATTTAATGTGAAATCACATATATGTGGGGCTTTGTGTGACTCTTTGTGTGACTCACAACCGGATATGTTTTGTTGTATTTTTTATTATTATTGTATAGGTGGCGCACTCTGTACTCTTTTGGCTACATTAAATCTTTAAACATAAAAAAAAAAAATGTCCCAAAATCAGGAGAAATATAATATCAAATCTGATTTATAAAACCGTGCTACTTATTATTACGATTGTAATGGAATTGTTATTTAGATATCGTGATAATATCGTATTGGGTGGTGATGGTGATTCTCATCCCTGAAGCATAGTGTTAAAAGTCATCTTTAAAATTGCAAATTAAACATTATGAAATTCTACAATGTAACTTCTCAATACTCCATAATGTCATTTGGTAATAAACTGAGATAAATTAAGATCTTTTTAAATGTAACAGTAAATGTGATGTAAATGTAACTTTCCCACATAAATAACCTGCGTTTGAGTTTTAAACTAAATATGATCTCTGCTTCATCATCTCACTGAGCAGGAGAGTTCATTATCTCATGAATACACAGATTTTCTACCTTTGAGCTTTTAATGTTCATTTCGGTCAGCATCTCCTGTTACTGCCGGACACACATCACTATTATATAAATGTTCCTCATGGCTTCATTCAGACATACTAAGTAGACATGTGATATTGACATTCTCACATGATTCACAGTTCTACAGTGTGTGTGTACTACAGGATGAGGTGGGGTACTGGACAGGAGGCCAATGCATTGCAGGGTCCACGCACACACACACACACACACACACACACACACACACACACACACACACACACACACACACACACACACACACACACACACTGTGTAAGGAAACCTGGAGTACTCAGAGGAAACCCACCAAGCACACAAAGAACATACACACTCCATACACACACACACACACACACACACACACACACACACACATACCCCCGAGGCAGAGATCCCAGTATTATTTCTATGATGATTGTGTCTTTTCTAGCTTTAGTTTCTGTTCTCTTGCTGACACTCAGTGTTTATAAAGATGAAGAGGAAAGACAACACACTGTAATTCAGACATGAGTTAATAGTGTAGAAGTGAATTTTACTTAATCAGTTACATGTTTAAATAATAGTTTTGGGATTTAATATACAAACTTATTTTTTCTTACAGAAAGTATCAAACCTGAAGTGCATGTAGAGACTAAAACACCGATTTACAGAGGAGAGAATGTGACTCTCAGGTGTGACATAAGTGGAGGAGGAACCACAGAGTGGACATATGAGTGGTTTATGGACGATAAGTCAGACTCTCCATCACACACAACACAGACGATTACAGTCGTATATGATGACAGAGTTAAATACACCTGCAGAGTGAAGAGAAGAGACTCTCAGCTCTCACAGACCAGTGATGCTGTTACACTCTCTCTATCAGGTGTGTGTGTGTGTGTGTGTGTGTGTGTGTGTGTGTGTGTGTGTGTGTGTGTGTGTGTGTGTGTTATTACTTACTTATAACATTACCACTAGTTACAGATTTTCCTCCAGACGTTATTGTATGATAAATCAAGTCTCATTATTCCGATTGTACAGCTCCTCATTTCTGTTTACTCACTTTTCTATCTTAAAGTCACCAAATCATTTGATGTGTAAAGAATCAGCACAATTCATTATCTATACTGATCAGTGTGACACGTTTTTCCTCAGCTTTTATTTACACTGTCAGGAAATAACACACATTAATGAGAACCAATTCATCTTCACCTAATAGTCACTCTGATCTCACTGTCATGTGTTACGTTCCATATATTCATAATAACTGCTTGTATAAAAGTATGCATTCTGTATTCTATGGGGAGTAAATGAGAGCTCTTATTGTGGAGAGGGGTTGTGTCACGCATGTTGGAAGTGTATTTGGTGGAAGCCTGATGGCTGGGTATTATAAATGTGTTCTTGAGTTGTTGAAAGTATTGTCATTTGTCATTTAACATCATGATTTTACATGTTTAAAACAAACAAATAAATAACCTTTCACTGCTGCACATAAAGATAAATTGATAGAGAGAGATTAGAGAGATGCATGATCACATAGCAGTTATTTTCTGCATATTATTGACACTTTACATTTAATATCTCTATAGATTTTCATTCACATCATTTGAATAACTGAAAATTCATAAACACTGAGACATTAGTACTGAGGTGTTTAGTGTCGTCACTGAGAGAGTAATAGTGTTTTACTGTAGAGGTGATTTGTGTAGTAAAGACTACTTCACATTCTGATACTCTATTTAATTTCTAACAGAAAAACCTAAACTCACATCAAACGCTACTGGAGCTGTACTGTCAGGAACCTCAGTGACTCTGACCTGCACACTGAAACCACAGTCTACTGGATGGAAGTTTTACTGGAAAACACCCACACAGAACACTGAG
Organism: Clarias magur; assembly: GCA_013621035.1. Lineage (NCBI taxonomy): Eukaryota > Metazoa > Chordata > Actinopteri > Siluriformes > Clariidae > Clarias > Clarias magur. The sequence goes on along the minus strand of QNUK01001453.1, from coordinate 46,857 downwards.
ACTGAGACTGATACACACTCCTACACCATCAGATCAGTTAATGACTCTGATAGAGGTGGATATCAGTGCAGAGCTGGAAGAGGAAACCCAGTCTACTACACACACTACAGTGATGAACTTCAGTTAGAAGTTACTGGTGAGTAAGAAACTTTCTCTCATGTGATTCTGTACAACACTGAACATATAAACAACATGTGATCAGCATCACAATACAGTAACATTTACACAGATACACACAGAGAAATGTTTCCTGTAGATGATTGTATTAAAGTTAAAGAGAGACAGTGTGAGCACGGCTGAGCAGGGCCGGTGTGAGCTGAGCTGGACATCAAGTGGAACAACACTAGTTTAGATTTAGTGGAAAATGTCACAAAAACCTGTAAAACTCTTTTAATGAGCTGTTGTAAAAAAGTTGTAATAAAGTTCCTGCTTCAGAAACATCACCATGCTCGAGTGGAGAGTCTGAGTGTGAATGAGTGAAGAGGACGAGGGTCGAGATTTTATACTGAAACACTGAGTGTAAGAGACTGTAGAGTCGGAGAGAATGAGAGAGATTAGAGAGGGAGGGAGTGTGTGTGTGTGTGTGTGTGTGTGTGTGTGTGTGCATATACATATAGAGATTCAATGATCAGTATTAACCATACACTATACTTATTAAAAATCAAAGATATGTACATTATGTAAAATTAAGTCAACTAATTCACCAGATTTAAATCGTAATGATAATCAGAATGTTAAACGAGACACTGCAGTGTGTGTGTGTGTGTGTGTGTCTGTGTGTGTGTCTGTGTGGTTTGTGTGTGTGGTGTGTGTGGCTGTGTGTGTGTGTGAGTGTGGTGGAAAATGTTTCTCATATAGTGAGCTGGCCAATCAGAGAACACATGCCGTAGTAAATGATGAACAGTTAATAATGTTGTGTTTTCTGTCAGATTAAACATGATCACTGAAGTTATTTAATGAGAAATTAAAACTTTCAAGAAAAGTGAATTCAGTTCATTTCATGTAAATGTTTTTTATTCATGTTTCAGTTGTAACTGTGTAATTTTGTGAAATGACTTTGATTGCCTGCTTTGTGTTGTGCTGAAACAAAAAAAAAAATATATTTTTCCTCCATGTCTTTGAAAGTGCATATATAAACTAAAAATAGTAAAATCTATCATGTGTCTAACAAAAAAAAAAATATCTTAAACAATTTGACAACCTAACATCTTGAACTATTTTTCTTTTTTTTTTTTTTTACAGAAAAAACTAAACCTGAGCTCAGATCAGGTCTTATAGGAGCTGCGCTGACGGGAAACTCAGTGACTCTGACCTGTACAGTGAACCTGCAGTCTGCTGGATGGAAGTTTTACTGGATTAAAGACACACAGAGCAAAGAGACTGAGACTGACACACACTCCTACACCTTCACATCAGTTAGTGTCTCTGATGGAGGTCAGTACAGGTGCAGAGCTGGAAGAGGAAATCCAGTCTACTACACTCAGTACAGTGATGCACTCACATTAAAGTTTACTGGTGAGTAAGAGACTTTGTGTAAGTGATTCTGTACAACACTGAACATGTGAGCAGCGTCACAACACAGCAACATTTACACACAACACAGCAACATTTAATTATAAATAATCAGATGGTCAGTCACGGCTCACAGATCAGTGTGTTTTACCTTTAGTGTGTTGTTCCCTTGCTGACACTCAGTGTTGATGAAGATACAGAGTTCTGTGGAGGATAAACATACTGATGATAAAAGTCTGTAAAATGAACAGTAATGAGCTGTAAAAACATGACATTGAAGTAGTTAATTAATTTAAAATCGAATTTAGGAAAATTCTACTGAACCACTGAACTAAACACAACCTGTTATCGATCTCTGATGGTGGGGGAGATTTACAGTTAGGTCCATAAATATTAGGGCATCAAAAAAGTTTTTTTTTTTTCTGCATGTTACAGCATATTGAAAATTAAATAACAATCTTTATCAAGTCTTTATAATTTGTAGATATTTCATATTTCAAATTTGTTTAACTTTCAGTTTCACACTGTGAGGAGTGATAACATTGTGATTGTGCTTCTTACAAATAAAAGATTATCTGTTCATTAGTCTTTATTTTTGGAACAGATTAGATTAGATGTAAAGTATTTGTAAATTATACAATTCAACTTTTCAATAGGTTTCAGTCCAGAGATTTTTTACCTTCTCAGCTTTTAAAGTTCCTTTTTTATCATTTTATGTCATCTTATACTTTGTGTTATTTTAATTTGTATTAGATTTATTAACTGAAATAATATCCTAATAATAATAATAATGATCTAATCACCTAATAATAATGTAGGTGCTTTACCTGCAGGGGAGATTTCCGCTGATTTACAAAATGTCCCTTTGCGCCACCTGGCGGTCATTTGAGGGATGACTTTAAAATGCAAATGATTAAATAAAGGTTCACAGTTATAAAGTCTTATATTTGCATGACAGGATAATTCTTGCATCCCTGATAATTAACATGTTTGTGGTGAAATTAATTAGTCTTCTTTTCCAAAATAAAAAAATGTATATATTATTAAATTAATGTTGAAATAAAAAACAGACGTATGTCAGATTCTCGTCTCCTCACACGCCGAAGCCCCGCCTCCACGCTTAGTGCTCCATTCACGTGCAAGTTTTATATAAATGACTTTATTCATATGTAAGTGCTGATTGCTGTGTTCTTTGGAGGGAGTGACGTGCTGATGCATGCCCGTGTCCAACAGAACAACAAGGGCTTGAGTAAAGAAACAAAAATCTTTCCCCGAGAAAATGGCTGGTTGTTTTAATCCACATGAAGAGCTTTGGGTTTGTTTGCACATTATAGTAATCATCATGCTTTTTCTGCTGTTAGTGTGATTGAATAATTACTGGACCACAAATGTCTGGAATGTGCTTGTGAATCTATGACTGAAATAAAGGTGGCACACACATTTACCTTCACACAATTCTCTTGTATGTGTTCTCTGACACAAGTTTAAAAGTCACGCATGAACCTAACATGTTTACATCAGCCACATTATGAAAGCCCAGTTTGTGCTCTATGTAAGACCTACTGACATCTGGCTCAGGTCCACCAGGACCTTTCCCCAGGACTCTTGTTGATGTCTCAGCTCTTCACACCTAATCATTCAGATTTCTCACACAAAAACAGGGTTCACTGATGCCAGGAAGAGGAACAAAAAAGAAAGCACGGTTTGTGCAATTTTTACTAAGAATCTAGAAAAATATTTAACATCAGATGCACACACAATTTGGCACAAGTCTTACGCCAGATGCAGCTCAGGTTTCATGTCGCAAACGGTAGCGTTTACTAATTATTATACTTTTATTGCAATTATAAACTTTTTGGAAAGAAAAACATTTGTGTACATATTTTTTTCTTTTTTTCTGGGTGGCTACAATATAATTTCTTTTACCCCAGAGGATTAAATGAAGCATGCATTGCCAGTGCGGAAAGAAATATACTGTAGCCTTCCTCATCCCAGGAGCTGACTGGAGTATTCGTGAAGTGGGGGGGAAAGGAAGAATTTAGTATTTGCAAATTCAGTCAATGTTGTCTGACGTTGCAAAGGACACACCGAGAAATGTACTGATTATGCTTGGAGCAAACTGATAGAATTATTATTATTATTGTCAAATGCAAGACAATTTATTTTAGTTCAGTGCCAGCCAAAATGCATACAAATAACAAATTAAAGCTCCGATTATACTGCATAAATATTATTTAGTACAACAAAATACTTGAAAATGAAAGAAAAAAAACACCCATAGTCACATGGTCCAGTACGCATCCCGTCACAGACAGACCATTAACAGCTGTTTATGTGGTAATATACAGGACCAGGCATCTAAACAATCGCCTTTTATTAACTCACCTCATATATGGATAATCAACTGAAACATGCAACTTTACATGGCCACTTGCTCTAATGTTAACCTAGAAAAATGTTTAGGTTATTATACCAAGTGTCTGGGTGTGTACTGAATAATATCGCGCTCACTGCGTTACAGATGTGGTCACTAGCACTAAAAATATGCCGTCATTTTTGGTCATATAGACAAGAATTATACATGTTTCAGAGCTTCAAAGACTTTTATTTAAATGCACTCACAATGACAACATAATGCTGCGATTTTGTAAAATAACAAAAGCAAACAGGGTGCGCTATTCTGTACTGGCTTCTGTGAACTTGAGCACATGAAAAAATTAACCGAAACTCTGTATACTTGCCTCACAGACGTGAAAAGTATATATATTTATAGAAAGCGAAATGTCTGCTTTTACATAAACTAATGGAAAACAAATTTCAGATGATGTAAATTAAAGGTGAATATACTGTAGGTGCTTTACCTGCAGGGGAGATTTCCGCTGATTTACAAAATGTCCCTTTGCGCCACCTGGCGGTCATTTGAGGGATGACTTTAAAATGCAAATGATTAAATAAAGGTTCACAGTTATAAAGTCTTATATTTGCATGACAGGACGTAGGAAAAAAAAAATCTTTCTGCTCAGTGACCTTAGTCTGAGAATCTGCCATTTTCATAAGCAGAAAAAAACTGATTATGTAGTAAAACACATGTATAACGACTGATGTACACTACTTTGTACAAGAGAAAACTAGTTAGTTAATTAAATGGTGCACAAGTGTTTTACATGGCAACATGAACATGTGTATAAGAAGTCTGGACAACTAGCATCACTTCTTTGGATGATGACAAGCATACATAAAGGTCGTCAACCAATAAAAGTTATCAAGTGTATAAGAACACAATGCACGCCAATGTGTATTTTTTAAAAGCTCATTGTGCTTTATCTTAATTGTATTTAAGTATAATTAAACCTCAAACGAGTTAAAAAAAAAAAAAAAAACGTTTTTATGCATATAAATGCACTTGAATTTATATGCATAAATTCAAGTGAAACATCAAATCAAATATAATGACGAACAAAACCACAAAAACTTTGAAACAGCGGCAGCAGTCACTAGCAACAGGAGAAGGGATTGATGGGCAGAACGAGAAGGTGGCAAAACATAATGTATTTTAAGCTCAAAATAAAGCTTCGGTGGGAAATGATGAGTAGGAAGAATTTATAGAAAACCTGCACAAGTTCAGTACATGTTAAGTGCGAGCCTCATGAGGATGCACAAGCGCAGAGAGCCGGCGCGAGAAGAGTGAGCTCTGCGATGAGAGCCGGCGCATGTAGAAGGAGCTTGAGCACGTTAGTGGCTGAAGCTGATGTGTGAGGATCGTTGGGGGTTGTGGAGCGAGCAGGGACTGAATCCGAGAGAGCGAGAAATAACGCTGGAATATTGGGCATGGAAGCGAATTCACACTGCACTCTGGTGATGCGGTGTTGTCTGAGCGGGAGTTAAATAGGAGTTAGAGGTGATTAGTGATTGGGAACAGGTGTACAGAGAGAGAGGCGACTCTCTGTAGGCGGTGAAAAGCAATAAGCGGGGTCATGGGGTAATGATCATGGGGTCATGGATTGTTAGAGGAGGGCGTGGCTTGTCGTGATGATACAAGTTAAAAGTTATATCCTGTCAGTTACTTCTAGTATCATCGTCAATCTTTTACCTTATTGTTCATCTTTTTCTTGTTTTCTTGCTGACACTCAGTGATATTGAAGATGAACAGTCAGGAAAACAGGAGAATGAAATCATTAGTAGAAAAGATCTACATTTACCGCTTTATCATTTACATCTGAGCACATACACTGTACTCCAGTTTAATCCATTACTAAATTAAATAATATTCAATATTAAAAATATTAAAAACTGTTAACTGTTGGAGATTCATTAATCCTGAAAAATAATGATTTCTTTCTCTTACAGAAAGTCCTAAACCTGTAGTGATTATAAATCCTGATACACAGGTGTTCAGAGGACAGAGAGTAACTTTCAGGTGTGACTTAAAGGGAGAAGGAGACACTGAGTGGACATACAGCTGGTATAAGAATGATAAGACAGAGCTACAGAACACAACACAGTTTTGCCTTGACTCAGTTGGAGACTCTGCCGGGGGTAATTACACCTGCAGAGGGACGAGAAGAGACTCTCAGCTCTCAAACATCAGTGATGCTGTTACACTCTCTGTATCAGGTGAGTGTGTGAGTGTGTATTATTACAAATGTTTTTGTTAGTTTTTTTTTATGTAAATCCTCAGTAATGTTTGTTCTAGATGTTTTCTGTTGATCTACACTCTACCTGAGTTTCATTATATCAACTTTACAGGACTTCTCTCTTTTTTTTTCACTTTTCTATCTTAAAGCGGCTAATTCTCTTAACTGCTGGTCTAGACAGGAATCACCACCATCCTTATAATCATCACAACATCCCAGAGTTATTGTTACAGGAGGCATAGCTGTAATGTGTGCATTAAATCACGTTCATATTAAATGTGTAAATAAGCAGGTGAATAATGTAGACTGGGAAATACAGAATGTTACTTAGACCTCCTACTGAGTGTGTTTGCTGTGAGGTGGCAGCACTACCCGTGTTCATTAATGTTTCGGCAAAACACAGTGTTAAACATGACTATTGCTAGAGTTTACAGTCTACCTGATGTGTAGTGTTTCAATTTGCAAAATACTAATTTCTCGATACAACAATAAACATAAACTGATGTAGAGTAGAGAGATTAAAGACCTGCTTCATCACACGGCTACTATTTCCTGACTCACACAATAATCAGGGTGAAGCTTTATATTAAATTTCCCTTTTCTTTCATTTTCATCACGTGTCTAAATGTAAATTCTAAATCAATTTAAAGACAGTCATGAATTGTTTTGCATCATGACAGAGAGAATGTTACTGTCCTACAAGTTATTAGTGCAGTAAAGACTACTTCACGTTTTATAATTGTATTTCATTTCTAACAGCAAAACCTAAACCTGAACTCACATCAAGTCTTAAAGGAGACGTACTGACAGGCAACTCAGTGACGCTGACCTGTACACTGAATCTGCCGTCTGCTGGATGGAAGATTTACTGGGAGAAAGACACACAGAGCAATGAGACTGAAACACACTCTTCCTCCTCCTACTCCTCCTCCTACACCATCACATCAGTTAGTGTCTCCCATAGAGGTCCACACAGGTGCAGAGCTGGAAGAGGAGACACGGTCTACTATACAGAGTACAGTAAAGAACTATTCTTAAATGTTATTGGTGAGTAAGAGACTTTCTGTGATTCTGCACAACACTGAACATACAGTATAAACTCTCTCAGGTAAATAATTAAAGAGAGACAGTGTGAGCACGGCTGAGCAGGGCCGGTGTGAGGTCAGCTGGAAATCAAGTAGAACAATACTAGTTTAGATTCAGTAGAAAATGTCACCAAAGCCTGTAAAAGTCTTTTTTTTAAAGCTGCTGAACCTTTTGTTACAACCTTTTGTTGTGTGCAGTCGCCCAAACAAAACCATGAATCTGTCAATATTATTGTGCTATTATTCTTATTCATTATATAAAGAACATATAAAGTTGATAGCCAATCAAACCCAGACATGAGTTATGTGCTGTATTCTCACAATGAAGAGTTAATTTTAGCTCTTCATCTTCTTTTGGCTCTTCACATTACTGCATTAATCAACACTACGGTTTAGGAACATACAGATGGTACTAAGAATAATGGTTATAACACCACGGGTCCCGCGGCAACAGCATTAGGGGTGTGTTTGCTGGCTTTACCGCTAAGTGGCGCTATCACCATCAGCTATAGGCTTATTAATCCCTCAGGGAAGTGAAACGCAGCTCACGTGGTAGCAGATAAATTTAAGTGAAACATTAAACCAATTCATAAGAGAATTAAAAATAATTTAAATTAAATATAGGAGTTTGCAGGGAATTTAAGCAAAGTAAACGTTAACACAGTGAGCCTTTAGATTTTATGATGTGTAACACTAGTATTGTCAGAAAACAGACTGTGGGTGTGCATCAGAAAAAGTGGGTGTGTCATATTTATTGCCTGATTAATGTGCAAAAACTATATAAGTCTAAGGAACCACCCTTAGAGGACACTGTGTACCCGATAAGTTTGTTTTTGAGTAGTTTTGTTTGTAGACTCAGTTTCCCAGAATGCACCTCGGTCAGGTGATGAGAGTGCTCACCTGAACCGAGGTAGCCCATTAGACCTTTTATAAATAGCTGTTTGTTCTGGGAAACTGGTGTGGGTGTTTGTTTTGGTTTGTTTTAGTTAAAGTTATATTATGTAACCTCTGTACTTAGTAGGCTCTAGTTTTTGTTATATTTATGTTCAGTGTGCTTTTGTGTTGTGGAGCTGTTTGTGTAAGTATTGTTCCTTGTGTCTCCAGTGGTTGTTTGCTTCTCCTTTAGGTCCCTGTATGTTTAGATTATTTGTATGTTTAGCCACATAAGTGCTTAGCCGCTAGTAGGGTTAGCTGCTACTAGGATTAGACTCCAGTATGTTTAGCCTGTAGTAGGTTTAGCCGCTAAGATGGTTTAGCCTCTTGTGTGAGTAGCCTTGTGTGTATTTATTTCCCATGTAGGTTCAGTTACTAACCCAGTTAGATACTAATTCCCCTGCTAGTTACTAACCCAGTTAGGTCATCATCCACTTCCACAATAACCAGATTGGATACTAACCCAACTAACTACTAACCTATCCCGTCTCTAGTCTCATCCCGTCTCTGTTCAAATTCAGCTCCATGTTTTCTGTTTTAAGCTCTAAGCCTGTGTTACGCTCTCTCTCTGTGTCTAGTTAAAGAGTTAGATTTTGTGTGTTTAGTTTCTTTGGTATTGTTTTGTTGTAATAAAAGACTCTTTATACGTAAAAACCCTCCGCGCCTATGCCTGCCTTTTGCAAGCCCATAGCAACAACAGCAGCAGCCACAATACCACCTAGTTCCTGACAAGAAGATACATAACCTTTATTTTTATTTAAGTGCACTCATAATGACGATAAAACATTATGATTTTGTAAAATAATGAAAGCAAGCAGGGATGCAGCGCTATTCTATATTGGTTTCCGTGAACCTAAGCGTGTGAAAAAATAGACCGAAACTCTGTAAACTTCCTACATGTCTGCTTTTATATAAACTAATGGAATTTTTGTTTAGATTTTATTTTATTTTTTTCTGAAACGTGAGGTGCATCCACTGCAGCGGAGATGATGAGATGACATGATAACCTTCATCACTACAGTCGACAAATTTATCCATAAATTATTAATATGATCTGAGTCAGTCTCCTTGCTGTTTCCCAGATGCATTCGTATTAGTCTACTCCTACCGGTGCGCTTGGCGAACTTTATGCGCTGATTAGACTACGTAGGAAATTACAGAGGAGGATCATGATGCCAGCTCAACATCCCGAGCCCAAACCTCATTTAAATTAAATTATAAAAACATTTTTATTTAGACTATGAACAATTATTCTGCATCTATTTTTAGTTGTGCCAGCTGCCACTGTTCTTATATGGCTCTTTGTCACGGTAAATCGTTTAGTGACAAGCCTGTAAGTTTCCATGTAATAAAGGTACATCTGTATGAATAAATTGTTTAAACGTATGTATCATGAGCTATTGGTCACTGATTTATGTAAATGACTCTGCTCAGATGTAAGTAAATGTAATTGCTTCAGGAATTTCCCACTCTTTGTGATCTGAGTTTGTTGAGTGTGTGTGTGGTGTCACCTGTATGGTGTAATATTCATGCCACAGTCCTGAGTGCACAGTTTTGACTTTTTGAGAGCAGACAAAGCACTCTATGCTCGTGCAGTGTCTCCACTGCGTGTTCACCGTGTTTTCCGTGCATGTCATGCAGTTAAAACTGCCACAAAATAGCCAATCACAGCCTTGTTCAGAGAAAGGCTCTCCAGCGAGAGGTTGTGTCTGGACCACTGAGCTTCTACAGATTCTAAAATTTTTTTTGTTACCATTTGTTAATCCCCAGAATGGAAGAGCCACAGAATTTCCTCACTATATTTCCTCTATACACAATATATACTCTATATATACAATATACTCTATATATACAATTGATTTTCATGCTATTTTACAAATGGAAACATTTTCTTTGCCATTTTTTTATAGAATATTTTTATTTTATATTTTATAAAAAATGGACCAGCACTGGTAGATTTGAAGATTTGAAATTTACACAAATTTAAGAAGAGGCCTGAAGCACTGCAGTTCAGAAAAAGCCTCAGCCCCCCCAGGAGGTTAAAAGTAATACTCATCCCAGGAGCTGACTTGAGTTAACTTAAAGTGGGGAAGGGGGCATTTTAGTTTTGTCTACAGTACCCGGCCTCATTGTTTTTGTGTGAGCAACCTGAATGTATGCAGTAGGTAGGAGACCAAAATGTGTTTTAACGTCGCATTCAGAGCCGCAACAGGACAAGAGCGGTACAGAAGTACAGAACCCAGTACAGAATAGCGCCCCCTGTTTGCTTTCATTATTTTACAAAGTCATATCTTTTTGTGGTCACACCTGTAATGCAGTGAGTGGATTTAGTTTGACACTTGGCATAAAGACTTAAACATACGCATTTCCAGGTTAACGTTACAGTGAGTGGACATGTAAAGTTGCATATTTCATATGGTTATCCATATTTGAGGTGAGTCAAAATATTAACATTGATTATCAAATATCCCCCGGTAAACTAAGGTAAATTAAGGATGTCTTGAAACTTAATGCAATAACTAGTTTTATTTATTTATTTTTAAAATTGCATAAAAAAATCATGGGTTGTGTTTAGAGTGATTTTATCAGATACTTTCAAGTAAATTTTAATTACAAACTGTAATAAAACAGTATTAGACACAAATATATGATATGGTAGTATAGACAATGGAAAATCTTTTTACACACAAGTGCACAAATCTAAAGCAAACGCAATTATTAATTTATTGTTTAAATTTAACTTCATTCAGTGTTTAAGTTATATGAAAAACAACGTGTGCAAAAAGAGAAGTTCAACAAAGAATTCAAAATTGTATAATATCTTATCCTTGAACAATATTGTTTCCAATGCTGAAGCAAACATGACTTTTATTTATTTTTGCAATACATCTTTTATGATGAATGTGTGCCTATGCTTTAAATATACCGAAAACAATAAACACTGCCTTTTGCAAAGTGAAAGTGAGTGCCTTTTTGCAAAGTACCAGCTGATTAGAGAATAAATAGCCAATCAGGAGTAGTGTGTGGAAGTCTGAGCGTACAGGCAGAGTCACGCACGCACAGAAAAGTGATGTTGTACATGAAAGATTCTTCTTGTTGGAGTTCCCCCGCACTTAGCACTCCATTCACATGTAAGATTTAGGTCAACAACTGGAACTTCCAGCAGACCTCATTGTCCTGTTGTCTTGAGAATGAAGCTTACTGAACTTGGTCATTTTTAAATAGCTTTATTGTATGTAAACAAATAACTGAATTAATGAATGAGTAAATAAATACCTTGAATGAAGAAACAAAATTACTTAACGACCATTACTGTAAAATATACATGTATATATCAGAAATAAAAATACTAATGTTTTATTTAATCCAATGAACACAAAAATACGACAAAATGGTCATCTCTTATTCATCATACAATTGTCACGAATTGTGGTTGCGAGGCATAAACACAGAGGTCCAGGTGTTTCAAAGAATTAATAGATTTATATAATAATAATATTAATAATATTAATTCAAAGAATTTATTTTAATGAAAAGCCAGGGAAATCAAACAAAACAGAATACTTTCAGTAAAACAAACCAAAACACGTACAAAGGCAACGGGAAACACGAACTAACCTCTACAGACATATACTGGGTTAAATCAAAAAGCTATTTATAATAAAACTAATGATCAACTCGGTTCAGGTGATCGCCCATGTCACCTGACCGAGTTGCAACATGGGAACTGAAGTTAAACCATAAAAGAACTACAACAAAAAGTCTCAGGGCGCTTTGGCGCCCTCTAGGGGTTATCCCTGACAACAATTTGTTTTCTTCTGTGGCATTGAACTGTAGTTTATAGCTATTTCAGTGTGTCCATGCTGTAAGGTGTAAATGTGTAAATTTAAGGTAAAGGATGTCTTTGAAACATAATGCAGATCAAATATAATACTCCTTTCCATAATTAAAAATAATATTTAGACCTTTACGAGAAATATATTTAATTAAATATCACCGATTAAAACAGGAAAGAAGACGTGCTGAGCTTTATTTCATTGTGATGTGGACAAAAGGTCTAGAATGGTCAAATGGTTTTCATTATTTTACAAAATCTAAATATATTCAGTAAATGTATGAATTACACTTATTTCTATTTATTCTATGTTTTGCTGGCGAAATACATTTTAGGCAGAGACGTCTGCTTGGTGTTTTAAACCCCTCAATTCTGCCAATTCCCCCATCAGAGAAACCGGTTTGATAAGTTCACAGCAATCATGAATGAAAGGTGAGAAGAGGGATTACAGTATCTGCGGGTCTGCATGTGTTCACCTCGGAGCGCGCTGTCGTGTTGTAATCAACGGGTAAACTATTTATTTGTTTGTTGAATGTCTGGGGAGTGTATCTGCAGTTTTATCGATAAATCTGCTCATATCTGCGCGCACGTTTATCAGCCTTTTGATCAACAGCACTCACTTTCACTTTGCAAAAGGCAGTGTTTATTGTTTACTGTATATTTAAAGCGGATATACACACATTCATCATGAAAGATCTATTGTAAAACAAAAACTAAATCCTGTTTGTGTCAGCACTGGAAACCATCTTGTTTTAGGCTAACTTAAACAACTGAATAAAGTTAAATATACACAATAAATTAATAACTGTGTTTGTTTTAGACTTTAGACACATGCACTCATGTGTAAATAGCTTTTCCGATGTTTAAACTACTATATCATATATTTCTGTTTAATACTGTTTCATTACAGTTTGCAATTTATCAGATAATTTCAAGTAAATTGTAATCATTTTTATGTGATTTTATGAATAAATAAATAAATAAAACTAGTTATTGCATTATGTTTCAAGATATCCTGAATTTACCTTAGTTTACTGGGGGATAATTGATAATGTTCATATTTTGACTCAAATATGGGTAAAAATTTATAAGGTTTATACATCCAGACAAATGTATTTAGATTAAAAGAGCCCCAACCCCCCACTCTCAACACACACAAACACACACACACACACACACACAAAATGTGCTTACATAAAAATGTAACAAAGTTTATTTTTCCCACACGGATAAGTTGGCACGTGTTTTTTTTTTTTTTTGTTGTTGTATTTGGTGCATTCAAAATGTACCCACCTTCCACAGAGGTCACACAGCACATTTACATTTACAAGTGAGGAAAGTACGAATGTCCCTAAACTTATCTTGATATTTCAGGAGTGCACATGCAATCTCCATTCTAACCAGGGTTATACTGTAGCACTTTCACTTGTCTTCACGTCTCCTTTAAAAGATTTCACATTTCATGTTTTAGTACAAATCTAAATAAGAAGAACAGCCCAGTATAGATCATCAAACACGCCTTCAAAATTAGAACTCCACAGCTGCTCGAGTCCTCACCACCTCGCGCCTTCAGAAAGGCATCATAAAAAAAAAAAAATTGTTTTAACATTCAAAACATTATGCCTTCTGTTCAAAAGTAGTTACATGGTATGTGGGTTTCCCTCCAGTTTTGCAGAACTTTACATTCATGCAATCTTTTCTTTCCCAATAGAGCTACAATTTAAATTTATTTTTTTCTTCTGGTCATGCAGATGCATGATTCAATAAATTCATAAAAATAAAGAGTTGTTTAGGCGAGAATGCATGTGTGTAGAGCTCAAAACATCAATCGGTTATTAAAGTTAGTGTCTATTTTAAAAAGAATGCCCCAACAATTGAGGAGATTTGGCAATGCCCATGTATATGCCTCATATACCCCACGAAATGCAGCCTCACCACGGAAAGAATTTTTGAAAACTGCCACTGGCTGTGATGTCTCTGTAATTGTTAAAACAGTGAAGGTATTTTGTTTTGGGTATTTCTAATCTTCTTTGGTATAATACGGTTATAGTATAATATATCGCGGCTATGTGACCAGGGGATTATGGGGCTATGTGACCCAACACACACACACACACACACACACACACACACACACACACATAATGTCATTTACATATAAAATAGCATCAGTCAATGTCCAAATCCTTAGAATGGCAAGCTGCAAAAATGACTTAGATATTCAAATAACCTGCAGTACTCTGACCAGGAAAAGTGCGTACAGTACAATAACTTGTTCTGCATGTTTCTTAATACTGTGTGGCCTTTACCTACCTGTTTTCTTCACCTGCTCTGAACTCATTTTCTATCATTGCTTCATTGTCTTCCTCATCTTCATGGCTGAGTAAATGAACATTTCACAAAATATATACTTTAAATCATCAATACCAAATTTGTGTTTTTTTTTATATTGTTTAAAGTGGTCATGACAAAATGAATTCAATTTTACTTGATTTTTTGACAAATAAGAGGTCACTGCACTATAAAAAACATTTTGTAATTCTGCTGCACAAAAAAATTGTAACTTACTTTATAAGTTTACATCAGAAAACACATTAAAATGGTTAATGTATGTCATGACCCCTTTAAGTCATAGTATCCTGTGTGGTAGCTCCTACCTGTTCTCTTCACCTGCTCTTGACTTATTTGCTTTCTCTCTCTACTCTTCATCTTCATGGCTGAGTAAATAGACCAGATATTTCACACTATTTAAACTTTAATTCTGTAGTACTCCAATCTGCTATATTTCTTGGCCCATTCCTATCTGTTCTCTTCCCCTGCTTTGTCATTCTCTTTAACCTGCTCTTCGTTGTCCTCTTCATCTCCATGGCTGAGTAAATATACCATTATATTATTATTATTATACCTATACTACAGCAGACAACTTTCATTATGAAATTACTTGCATATTTCCACACACTATGAAAAAGTGCTTAAAAACTACCAGAAATGCAAAAATGTAAGTGATTAAAACATTAAAGTATAAATAAATAATTATCCTAACTCGTTCTGGTTACACAGCAGGGCGTTCCTGGGGAAACAAAATAACAAACTGAGAGGATAAGGCAAGAGCCCAATAACTTGGTTGTGCTTGGTGGTGAGAACCTCAGTTAACATTTTTAACAATAAGTTAACATTTTTTAAACCAAACGCCTATTTTTCAGTAATAATGTTATATATATATATATATATTATTTATTTTTTAATCGTTTAAAATGATAAACAAAAATAGTCTCTTAACAAATTTAATTTTTCAAATATTTTAAAAGCTTTATTAAAGAAAATTTTCAAAGATTTTTTTTCACAATGGCGCCCCCCTCTGTGTGGCGCCCCCATGCACTGCATATACTACATACCCCATTTTTTGCGCCCCTGTGTGTGACGCATCCTGTACGCCGTGTTCCAGACTCTTTGATGGACGCTGTTGATGTTTATTTTAAAGTTTTTTGTCTTAGCTGTTACCTACACTAAGCAGTGTGTTTACTTACAATATTTGTTCATTTAATTTAAATGAGGTTTGGGCTCAGGGAGGTGACCCGGCATCGTAATCCCAAATTTCCTACGTAGTCTAATCAGCGCTTTTTCGAGAGCACGGAGGAACTTTTTTGTACCAAATAATATTTCTGCAGTATAATCAGGGCCTCTTATTCCTATTTATCCTGGGTTGTTGTTGTTTTAGTGTTACTGTGTGTGCTTTACAACTTCGGACAACATTCAAATGCAAATAATTTACCCCTCCCCAGGTGTGAATCAGCTGTTCTCTCGTATACATTCAGAGAAACTAAAATGCGCCACTCCCCACTTTAAGACACTCTTGAATTGGAGGCCTTCCTGAAGACCTGCAGTGCTTCAGGACTCTTTTTAAATTTGGCGGAAATTTCAAATCTTCTGGATTCTAGATTCTAAAATTGACATTATTAACGTTTTTAATCCCTGGAATGGAAGAAATTTATATTTTTCTTATCATAACATGTTGTATTGTTTTTTTTTTTATTTTATTTTTTATCACTCTACTCACAATAATTTGCTTTGGTATTTTTATAGAATGTTTTAATTTTAGATTCATGAAAAAATCATAAATTAACCAAATAAAATAATTCCATTTGTATTTTCCATTTTTAAAATAGCATAAAAATCATGGGTTGTGTATCAAGCGATTAAAAACAATAAGGCATGTTTTGATAACGAAACGTTCCATTTCTTCCATTTCAGTGATTAAAAAATGGTAAATGTCAATTTTGGAATCCGCAGAAGCTCAGTGGTCCGATCACAACGTAATAATCTTTGCATGATAAAATTACACGTGGCATGAATCCACATGAAGCGCTTCAGTTTCAAATAATCATTCAACGCTGAACACAAACAGCAAAAAAGCATGATAATAATAAAAAATAATAATCATCATCATGGTTTTTTACTGTTTGTGTCCAGCATTGAATAATTATTTGACCACGAAAGGCTGGAATGGCTGAAATGAAGCGGCTCACTTCGCGCACGCTTTCACTTTTAAAACTGCAGTGTTTATTCAGCAAGTATATATTCATGCTCTGTTGTTTGTCTGGGGTACTGGTTTCACATTTTGTTTGTTTTGCAAAAGGCGCCCCTTTTTATGACAGATCAATATTATGACTGGAACAAAGCTGCTTGTAACGACTCATATCGGCAGCGAGAAGAAAAGTGCAAAGTGAAAGCATGTACCAAAAACAGCAGTTACATTTAATTCACAAAATACTCTGATTACAAACAACAACATAGCACAATGCGTGTCTGTGAATGGCTGAAATGTGGTTGTGAATAAGCCTTTTAGCGAATGTAAAATGTTTGCGTGAACCCGCTGCGCGCGTGTGCTCTCTTTCACTTTGCGGAGTTTTGATCAAAAGGCAGGTGAACGCATGTGCCATTCATCCCCAGAAATACAACAAACAAAAATCATTCATACTCACTAAATAGGCACTGTGCGAAATGCACG
Source organism: Clarias magur (assembly GCA_013621035.1). Lineage (NCBI taxonomy): Eukaryota > Metazoa > Chordata > Actinopteri > Siluriformes > Clariidae > Clarias > Clarias magur. Next base: position 29,850 of record QNUK01001453.1, on the reverse strand, counting down.
CCAATGTGAACCACTTTATTTCAGTCATAATATACCAACATACTTTTGCTGTGTAAGTGGACCGCGCACAGCCTCTCGCGGGCGAGCCTTTCTCTGAATACGCCGAAAAACCTTTTTCAGCAGAGCTATATTTTCCCATATCAAAGTGCGACTTTGGAAAAGCAAATGAACCTCAAATGTGCTTGCTCCTACCACAACTACATTTAGGATTTTGGTAAAAGTTCATATTAACTTGCCATAAAATACTGCCAGCTTTAAGCGGCATGTCCCCAGCTTCAGAAGTGAAGAATCCAGAAAGTTTGTCAGGCCGTTTTTTAATTGCAGGAATTTGATAAACGGACTTGACTCGAAAGTGCACACTCGAGTGAGGACACCTGGTATATTGCAGATGGAACCCAGACCCAGGATGTGTCACACAGCCGCGGTATATTATACCATAAACATATTATACCAAAAATTGCATGTTAAAAATACCCAAAATTAAAGAAATCTGCTGTAGAGACATCACAGCCAGTGGGAGTTTTGAGAGGTTTCTGCCGAGGCGAGGCTGCGTTGGGCGGCTACATGAACACGGAGCACCACAGGATTGCCTGGAGCTCAAACCTCTGAAAACGTTGCTCTGGTAATTTTTTAAATAGATGCCAATGTTAATAACCGATGAAGGTTTTGAGCTGTACACACATACATTCTCGCCTAAACAATGCTTAAAACTACACTTTGTGACACAATAACAGTAATGTTTTTAACATTTTGCAGGCTGCCTTTAAACCAGTGAATAAATAATAACCCAGTTATTGGCTCAAAATAACCCAATCAGGTGTTCATTTGTAAATGGCCCACTACATCTAGTACTGCATCTGGTTTTAACCACTCACCTGCTCCCAGAACAGAGTTCTCCATCTACATAGGAATTTTCACAGCTGTAAGAAATACCCCATTATTTAGCATTAAGTTACCGACTCGTTATTTTGAATTTGGAGGCAAATCTCCTCAGGTTTTGTCTCTGTGACTTCTCATGTCCTTCTGTGAAGACTAAAGATATGTAATTATAATAGAGAGAGATAATAGATAAAAGAATCTCCTAAATATCAGAAAATCCTTCCCACATAAACCAGTGGGTTTCATATTTTAATAGTGTAAATAGCATTCATTCAATTTTATTTGTGTAGAGCTTTTAACAAAAGGTTATTTTTTGCAAAGCAGCTTTACAGAATCACCAAACATAAAAGATTTAAAAAGTGCATTTTGATGTAGCCTAACTATTTTGACTCAAAGCTTCACAGTTATAAAGACTTTATTATAATGTGCATGACAGATAAAAGTACTTTCTGCTCAGTGACGTTAGCCTGAGAATCTGCTATTTTCATAGTCAGGAAAACTGATTATCTAGTAAAAAATGTGTATAATGACTGATGTACACTACTTTGTACAAGAGATAACTGGCTAGTTAATTCAATGATGCACGAGTGTTTCACGTGGCAACATGAACATGTGGATAAGAAGTCTGGACAACTAGCATCACTTCTTTGGATTATGACAAGCAGACATAAAGGCCATCAACTAATAAAAGTTACCAGGTGTACAAGAACATTGTCAGTGTGTTATTTTAAAGCTCACATTGTGCTTTATCTTAATTAAACTTTTTAAAGTATAATTAAACCACACAAACAATAATAATAATAAAAAAAAAAATCAATACTAACCGTCAAAAGTCAAATGTTAAACATAGAAATGCGAATCAAATATAATGTTGAATAAAACCACAATACTATGAAATAGTGTTGGGTCATTCATGAACGATTCGTTCTTTTTGAACGAGTCTTTAATGTGACTCAGAAGAACGAGTAGTCTTGGAGAGTGATTCATTCATTTTCTACTGGGCGTGCATGCGCAAATCATCACAAACCTCCATAGGTTATGTACAGGAAACAGTATTGAGCTGTTTTCAACTAATTTTCAAGTCCGAGTCATTCGTTCTTTTGTCACGCGACTCCCATAGACACTATGAAATGCAATAGATTCAAAAGAACGAACGACTCGGACTAGAAGATATGACGGTGAGCTGCTCATTCTGTTTATAATATGTTCTTAGCTACATTGTAATATTTCCATTACGGGAACTATAACCAAAATTTGTATATGTAGACATGTTGGGGGTCTGTTTATTGAAAATTTAACATTTTATTTGATTTTATTTGATTTCTGATCAAAAGAACAAAATCAACTAAATGACTCTAAAATAATTTTTCATTTTGATGAATGAGATTCAAAGAACCGAGTCACTGAAATGATTCAAACTTCCCATCACTACAATGAAACCCCTCGGTCAGGTCGCAAGTCACTAGCAGCAGTAGAATGGAATAGACAGGACAAGAGGATGTCAAAACATGACGTAGTATTGGAATGCACATGGGCAGAAAGCTTGGGTTGGAAATGATGAGTAGAAAGAATTTACATCTGTGTTCAATGCACGCTGAGATAAGAGCTGGCATGATGATGCGCAAGCGCAGAGAGCCGGCGTGAGAAGAGTGAACTCCGTGATAAGAGCCGGCGCATGTAGAAGGAGCTTGAGCACGTTAGTGGCTGAAGCTGATGTGTTCGGTGAGGTGCTGATCTGTGAGGATCGTTGAAGGTTGTGGAGCGAGCAGGGACCGAATCCGAGAGAGCGAGAAATAACGCTGGAATATTGGGCATTGGAAGGGAATTCACACTGCACTCTGGTGATGCGGTGTTGTCTGAGCGGGAGTTAAATAGGAGTTAGAGGTGATTAGATTGGGAACAGGTGTACAGAGAGAGCGGTGATTGAGACGGTGAAAAGCAATAAGCGGGATCATGGGGTCATGATCATGGGGGATTGTTAGATTGTTAGAAGTATTATCGTCAATCTTTGACCTTACTGTTCAACTTTTTCCTGTTTTCTTGCTGACCTGAAGATAAACAGTCAGGAAAACAAGACTTACATTGAGGAAACAGTCAGGAAAACCATTTACATCTCAGCAGAAACACTGTACTCCAGTTTAATCCATTACTAAATTAAATAATGTTCAATATTAAAAAGAAGTTTAAATAAGGTTAACTGTTAACTGTTGCAGATTCATTAATCCTAAAAAATAATAATTTCTTTCTCTCACAGAGATTAAACCTGTGGTGATTATAAAGCCTGATACACAGGTGTACAGAGGAGAGAGAGTGACTTTCAGGTGTGACTTAAAGACAGAAGGAGACACTGAGTGGACATACAGCTGGTATAAGAATGATAAGACAGAGCTACAGAACACAACACAGTTTTGCCTTGACTCAGTTGGAGACCCTGCCGGGGGTAATTACACCTGCAGAGGGACGAGAAGAGACTCTCAGCTCTCAAACATCAGTGATGCTGTTACACTCTCTGTATCAGGTGAGTGTGGGAGTGTGTATTATTACATATGTTTTTGTTAGTTTTTTTTATGTAAATCCTCAGTAATGTTTGTTCTAGATGTTTTCTGTTGATCTACACTCTACCTGAGTTTCATTATATCAACTTTACAGGACTTCTCTCTTTTTTTTTCACTTTTCTATCTTAAAGCGGCTAATTCTCTTAACTGCTGGTCTAGACAGGAATCACCACCATCCTTATAATCATCACAACATCCCAGAGTTATTTTTACAGGAGGCATAGCTGTAATGTGTGCATTAAATCACGTTCATATTAAATGTGTAAATAAGCAGGTGAATAATGTAGACTGGGAAATACAGAATGTTACTTAGACCTCCTACTGAGTGTGTTTGCTGTGAGGTGGCAGCACTACCCGTGTTCATTAATGTTTCGGCAAAACACAGTGTTAAACATGACTATTGCTAGAGTTTACAGTCTACCTGATGTGTAGTGTTTCAATTTGCAAAATACTAATTTCTCGATACAACAATAAACATAAACTGATGTAGAGTAGAGAGATTAAAGATCTGCTTCATCACACGGCTACTATTTCCTGACTCACACAATAATCACAGTGAAGCTTTATATTAAATTTCCCTTTTCTTTCATTTTCATCACGTGTCTAAATGTAAATTCTAAATCAATTTAAAGACAGTCATGAATTGTTTTGCATCATGACAGAGAGAATGTTACTGTCCTACAAGTTATTAGTGCAGTAAAGACTACTTCACATTTTATAATTGTATTTCATTTCTAACAGCAAAACCTGAACCTGAACTCACATCAAGTCCTAAAGGAGACGTACTGACAGGCAACTCAGTGACTCTGACCTGTACACTGAATCTGCAGTCTGCTGGATGGAGGATTTACTGGGAGAAAGACACACAGAGCACTGAGACTAAAACACACTCTTCCTCCTCCTACTCCTCCTCCTACACCATCACATCAGTTAGTGTCTCTCATAGAGGTCCACACAGGTGCAGAGCTGGAAGAGGAGACACGGTCTACTATACAGAGTACAGTAAAGAACTATTCTTAAATGTTATTGGTGAGTAAGAGACTTTCTGTGATTCTGCACAACACTGAACATACAAGTATAAACTCTCTCAGGTAAATAATAAAAGAGAGACAGTGTGAGCACGGCTGAGCAGGGCCGGTGTGAGGTCAGCTGGATATCAAGTAGAACAATACTAGTTTATATTCAGTAAAAAATGTCACCAAAGCCTGTAAAAGTCTATTAAAATGCTGCTGAACCTGTGTGAAGTCGCCCCCTAGAGGACATTAACAAAACCATGAATCTGTCAATATCATTGTGCTATTATTCCTATTCATTATATAAAGAACATTTAAAGTTGATACCCAATCAAACCCAGACATGAGTTATGTGCTGTATTCTCACAATGAAGAGTTCATTTTACTGCAAGGAAAAACTACCCGAGATGGCAATAGGAAGAAACCAGGAGAGGAACCGTTCTCAACAAAGAGCCCATCCTCATTTGGGTGAAACAGAAAGCAGGAATTGATCTGCATTCATACTGTGTGTTAGGAGGCAGGAGGTTAACAGTTGTTAACAGATGTTAATCTGGTGTCCAGGTAGTTATTGAAGGCTTAGGTAGACTTGTAGGAAATTCTAGTCCTGAACGTTTGAGTGACTGCAGCCAGAAACAGCTGTCAACATCAGTCGAGGCCAGAACCATCTTCATAATAAAGTGAAACCGTCCCCAGACATCGGACACATCCCAAAGATATCCAATCAGAAGCGGGGCACCAGGATGAGCCGGGCAGGTCCAGAGGGCAAAGGGAGTCTGGATCACTGGCAGCTCAGGAATGACATGTGTAGCTCGACAGAGAGACAGAGAGGAAAAGAGGGGGGGGGGGGGGGGGGGAGCAGAAGAGAAGAGATAACAGTTAGGTATGGTCACAGTCACATAATGTATAAGGTGAATATATATTTAGTGTAGAGTGCAAGCAGGGACTCCGGCTGGATTAACTATAACAGCGTAACTAAAAGTGAGAGCCAGAAGGAATCACAGACATGAGGGCTCCCTGAGATGTAAAGCGACCAATCACTTCACCGTCAACAAACCTGAGTGATCAATGAGAGTGGGGAGGACAGCATCTAAACATACCAGTTCACCAGAATACTCTACGTCCATGAGTCCCCCAGATCTGCTCCTTTACCTAAGGTTAATCTATTTACAAAAATGCTTGGTCAAATTTAGACCTAGACTTAAACACTGAGACTGTGCCTGAGTCCCGAACATTAATAGGAAGACTATTCCATAACTTTGGGGCTTTGTAAGAAAAAGCTCTGCCCCCTGCTGTAGTTTTAATAATACGTGGTACTGACAGGCAGCCTGCATCCTTTGATCGGCGTAGGTGATCACTCAGATCAGTATCACTCAGATACTGTGGCGTGAGACCATTTAATGCTTTATACGTCAAAAGTAGTATTTTTAAATCGATGCGAAATTTCACAGGGAGCCAATGCAGTGTAGATAAGATAGGGGTGATGTGCTCGTATCTTCTGGTTCTAGTGAGGACTCTGGCTGCTGAATTATTGACTAACTGAAGCTTGTTTATGCACCTAGATCAACAACCAGACAGTAAAATGTTACAATAGTCCAACCTAGAGGTGATAAAAGCATGAACTAGTTTTTCTGCAGTGTTTAGTGACACAGTATTTCTTAACTTGACAATGTTTCTGAGGTGAAAGAAACTATCCTGGTGATATTGTCTACATGAGCTTCAAATGAGAGACTAGAATCTAGAATCACACCAAGGTCTTTTACTGTTGCACTAGACAGAACAGAAAGACCATTTAAAATTATGATCTAAAATCTTGCCTCTAGGCTGTTACCTTAATTCCTAATACCTTTTCTAATCTGTGAAGGAGAATACTATGATCAATGGTGTCAAAAGCTGCACTGAGGTCCAGTAACACAAGTATAGTTACGTAACCCTGATCAGAGGCCAATAGGAGGTCATTTACTACTTTAACAAGTGCTGTCTCTGTGCTGTGATGAGGCCTAAATCCTGACTGATACAGTTCATGTATGTTATTTCTATGTAGATATGAGCATAGCTGCTCCGCAACTATCTTTTCCAGAAAGAGATGAAGGGGAGGTTTGATATCGGCCTGTAATTGGACAGCTGACCGGGGTCGAGGTCAGATTCAGAGGTTAATTATCGGTTTAATAACTGCTAATTTAAAATATTTTGGAACATACCCAATGCTGATTTAAGAATTAATTATTTTCAACAAGGGTTCTGTTATTTCTGGCACTATCTATTTGAGAAAATGTGTCGGTATAGGATCTAATATACAAGTTGATGAATTTGCAGAAGAGATGAGTGAAATTAGTTCATTCGCTTCAAGGGGAGTAAAGTGTTCTAAGTTCCTGTCAGGGATAACCCCTAGAGGGTGCCAAAGCGCCCTGAGACTTTTGTGTTTGTAGTTCTTTTTAGTTTCACTTCATTTCCCAATGTGCAACTCGGTCAGGTGACATGGGCGCGCACCTGAACTGAGTTGGGTTAATTAGTTTCGTTATAAATAGGTTGTTTGAGTTTCAGTCGGTGTCTAGCAACTGTTGATTTAACCTAGTATATGTCTGTGAGCTTATTTCGTGTTTCCAGTGGCCTTTATACGTGTTTTGGTTTGTTTTCCCTGTTTCTGTTATAAATAAAAATCTGGCTACGTTGATCTAGCTACAATAAGAGCTTTTCTATAGTTCAGGTTGCTCTCCTTCCATGCTATTTGAAATACTAACAATTTGGTTTAACGCCATTTACGGTCTAATTTCTGAGCGGTCTGTTTTAAAATGTGTGATCATTATACCAAGGAGTGAGTTTCTTATTTCTAATCAATTTCCTTTTAGCTGGAGCTACTTTAACTAAGGTATGACGAAATGTTGGCTCTAAATATTCAATCACCTGATCGAGTTCTGTGAAGTCAGATGGTGATCCAATCAAAGTTGATAACGCTGGGAGATTACTGATAAAGCTCTGTGTGTTAGTTGATGTAAATGTATGTTTAAGGCGGTAGCGCTGTGCTGTCCGTACAGTATTACTATGACACACTTTAATTAAGACAAGATAGTTAACTGAGATAACCTTAGACAGTAGAATTGTAGTTATATTTCTTATACTACACTGAGTACTACACACTGATTTACTCCTACTGAGTCCAGTATGGACATAAATGCTGTTCTCAGAGGGTCTTCTGGATTCTCAAAATGAATATTAAAATCATGTCTGCATTTTTAACAATAAAGCACACGCGTTTATCAGCCTTTTGATCAAAACGCTGCCTTTTGTAAAGTGAAAGTACGAGCCACTGGTTTCGCATTCCAGCTATTATTTCCATCCGTGGTCAAATAGTGGAAGTAAAATATTTATTCAATGCTGGATACAAACACCAAAAAACATGATGATTATTATAAAAAACCCGAAGCACTTTCTGTTCATATAAGAATATTTATTTATATATTTGTTCATTCATTTCTTCTGATGGTGCTCAATGTCGACACATTTTTATGCTTTAACGAAGATATGTTGGCATATTCACGAATCCGGACATTCACATAGTTACACTCTAAAATCTGCTGGGCTAAAAAACAACCCAACCATGACCCAGCCGGGTCACTATTGGACAGAACACATGTTCGTCATGCCATGTCTCAATTCCCAATACGCAAAGAACAGACTTGACTTGGAAGTGCACACTCGAGGGTTTAAGGACACTGGGTATATTGCAAATGGAAGCAGCGTACATGATTTCACAGCGTACAGGTCTCACAGCCGCGGATTATTATACCATAGCCATATTATATCAAAGATTGCCTTTTAGAAATACACTAAATGAAATAAATCCGCTGTTTTAACCACCACAGAGACATCACAGCCAGCGATATTTTTCAGAAATTCTTCCCAAGGTGAGACAGTGTTGAGCGGCTACCGCAGGACTGCCTGGAGCTCAAATCTCCGTTGGGCGTTCATTTGTAAATGACCCACTACATCTCATGTGACCCAACATAGAGCAACCCAACAATGTGTTTAAAGTACCCGAAATAACCCAAAATTTTGACCCAGCATAAGCAATGTGTTTACAGAAACAACACAGCATTTTTAGAGTGTAACACAGATAGCCAGAATCAGGAAATTAAATAAATTTTAAGACCATTTAAACCAAGGCTTTGCCATGTCTTTCATTGTTTTGTCCCTATTAAGACATTTCAAAAACTATATAAGTAACTTTTTGTTATGAATTTTAAAGAACGATATTGGGCATCTCATTTCATCATAATGAAAATAATATCAGGCACATATACACACATTCATCATGAAAGATCTATTGTAAAACAAAATAAAATTCATGTTTGCTTCAGCATTGGAAACAATATTGTTTTAGGCTAAATAATTATACACAATTCTTCGTTGTACTTGTCTGGCTTTTAGATAAAGTCCTTCCATGTGCCATCTGGCGAATATTCAGTGAAGCACAGCACATTTATTTAAATTCCCAAATGTTGCATGGTGCGTGCCGAATTGCAGGATTTCGCGGGAAAAAGCGTGCATTCTTAATGGCCAGATCTGTAAAGTGAAAGTGCGAGCCCCAGGTTTACACAAACCGATTTTAAAATAATTTTATAAACAAACCTGGTAGATTGTCTCGAAAGTCTTGGGCAGTGGAGGACTGACCATCTGAAGCACCATGAAACATTCATTGTAATGCAATTCTTATGCATCTTATTTCATTATTATGGACATAATTCATGAATTACACTTGAAAAATATTAAATCCAACTTTGAAGGTGAACCGAGAGGGCAGTAGAGCTCTGATTACACTAAGTAGGGGCTCAACATTCTGGATCCCAAACCTCATTTAAATTAATTTTTTTTTAATTAACAGATATTGTAAGTAAACAACAGTAGTATAAGTTTAGAAAATAAAATATTTAGACTATAAAAAATGATTCAGCATCTATTTTCTTATATTGCTCGTTGTCAGGGTACTGTAAAACTGTATGAATAAACTGAGATGCGTGTTTCTTAGTCTCACCCCAGTGAAAACGGCGAATTCAGAGAAAGGCTCCATTGCGAGAGGTTTTATGCGGACCACTGAGCTTCTACGGACTCTAAAATTTACATTGTTACTGTTTTTTAATCCCTGCAGTGAAAGAGTAATTTATTTACGATAACCTGTGTTGTATTGTTTTTAATCACTCTATATACAACCTATGATTTCTTAATGCTATTTTACAAATGGAATATTTTTTATATTACTCTCTAAAAACTGCTGTGTTAAATGTTAAAGTACTGGGTTGTTTTATTTGACCCAACCAGTGGGTAAATTATCACTCTTGCTGAGTTGACACTTCCATTTTATTAAGTAGATAGAACCAAAATGTACATAACTTCACATAATGTAAATAGTAGATTGCCTGTTAGAAATATCCCAAATGAAATTAATCTGCCTTTTTTTTTACCGCTGCAGAGATAGTTAGCCAGCGGTTGTTTTCAGATATCCTTTCCGAGGTGTGGCTGCGTTGGGCGGGTACATGAGCTCAGAGCTCCTGGGGATTGTCTGGAGCTCAAATCTCCGAAAACTCCGAAAATTGCAGCGCTTCTAGTTAAAACTTAATATGCCTGTCCATAAATAAAAATGTACAGTATATTTACGCCTGTACGCAAAACATATTTCACTTAAATATTACAGATTAAAACAAGGAAAGAAGACATGCTGAGCTTCAGTTCAGATCTAGGGAGGAAACTGAGACATTTCTTTTTCCATTTTTAATCATGTAATACTTTTAGTATTCATAGCAAAAGCAACCCAACAGTGTGATTAAAGTACTCGCAGTAACCCAGAATTTTGACCCAGCATCCACAACCTAATTTTTTTTAGAGTGTACTACTACTAATAATGAATGGAGAAAGCACAGTCAAAGCCCAGGGATTCTATGTGCTATCATGTTGTATTCAGCGAGTAACATATATTTTTGTGTTTGTTGCATTTCTGGGGGAGTATGTCCGCAGTTTTATCGATAAATCTGCTTAAGTATCTGCGCATGCATTCATCAGCCTTTTGATATGTTTCGCTGCTGTGGCAGCTCGCAAGATCCGTTTTCTCGAAACGTGCGTTCTTCATGGCCAGATATGTATGCCCTTTGTCTGCTGAGCGTTCTCTGATCACAATTGAGCCAATGGTGGTTCTTAAATAAGGCGGGCATAGGCGCAGAGGGTTGCTTTAACCAAAAAAGTCTTTTAATAACAAAGTCAAATAAGACATAAACAGAAAATAACTCAATCACAGAAACTCACCATATAAAAAACACATGCTCTATTAAGAGGCGTGTATGTAGGGTGGCAAAACATGTAGCTATATCCTGTAAGCTGAATATCTCACATCATTAACAAAGTGACATTTATACTATCAAGAAGCAGGGGCTGTCTGCATGTTCGTGCACAAACACATGAATGAAAAACATACATTTCAGTGTCCTCATTGAAAAGTCAAACAATGCCATCTATTGGTATGTTCATGAGGAGATTGAGCATGGAAGTGTGGGGAATGATTTTATATCATGTGTGAGCGGCCGTTTTAACAGTTAACCACAGGAAAAAAAATAGCAATTGTAATAGTTCTGCACAGTGGTCTAAATCTTGCAGCAAATACATATTATTTTTTTCTTTTTTCCTTACAGAAATTAAACCTCTCGTGATTATAAAGCCTGATACACAGGTGTACAGAGGAGAGAGAGTGACTTTCAGGTGTGACATACAGACAGGAGGAGACACTGAGTGGACATACAGCTGGTATAAGAATGATAACACACAGCTACAGAACACAACACAGGAGTTCAGCATCAGCTCAGTTACAGACTCAGTTAAAGATGGGGGTAAATACACCTGCAGAGGGACGAGGAGAGGAGACTCTCAGCTCTCACAGATCAGTGATGCTGTTACACTCTCTGTATCAGGTGAGTGTGTGAGTTTCTTACTTTTTAGTATCACATATGTTTTTATTATTAATTCTAATATATGAAACATATTAATAATTTCAGCTATTCATGTTTTTTGTATGTAAAGTTTTGCATGTAAATTTATTCATTTATTTATTTTTAAATCATTGAACTACACTGTAACTAAGGCTCATCATAATGTAATTAATGTAAAAAAATATATAAGAAGAAAAATTAAATACTGAAATCAAAAATAGTCTGAAATCTACCATTCCTATGCGCTTGAAATATATATGGTAGAATAGTCATCTGTAATTCGAATCACAGGTTTGTTCTAATACAGTGGAACCTGGGATTGTGAGTCACATGGTCTGCGAGTGTTCCACAAGACAAGCAAAGATTTTTTATGAATTTTGACTTGAAAAATGAACAAGTCTTGGTTTGCGAGTACCAAGTATCATATATCACACATGTGCTTCTTGTTTTGACGCCGTGATCACAACTGAGCCAATGGTTTATCGCGCTGCGGAATTGTGGATAATCATCTCCCTGATCAGTCTTATGATCTCTTACTTGTATAATCAACATCCATGCGCATGTGTACTGTTTACTATAACACTGTGACCACGTGTGTGCACGTAAAAAAAAAAAATGTGTTTGTGTGTGTGTGTGTCTGAAAGACATCCTTTCGTGAGCGCGTGTAAAGCAAAAACAAGTCTCATTAGAGAGGTTAAAGTTTCTTTCTTTGTGTCAGCCTGCACTGATTCCAGGCTGACACAAAGTGAGTGTGTGTTTGTGTATGTTTGTGTGTGTCTGTGTGTGTCTGTGTGTGTCTGTGTGTGTCTGTGTGTGTGTGTGTGTGTGTGTGTGTGTGTGTGTGTGTGTGTGCGCACACATCATGAGACACTGTGCCCCTCCCCTCTCCTTCTCCTCTCTCCTTCACTTACACATACACACACACATACACACACACGTATATACACACACACGCATATACACACACACACACGCACATACACACGCACACACTCCAACAGAAACACTGCTCTGTCGTGATTCTTTTAGAAGGTAAAGTGCAAATTAATTTGTTTTATTTTTACTTTAAATTGTGTATTAAGTATTTTTATATATTAATTTTTTGGGGGTTGTGGCACTAATACTTTGAGTTTTCATTATTACTTATGTGGTAAATTTGCTTTGATTTATGAGTTTTGATATAGGAACCCGCTTCCGTAATGAATTATGCTAGCGAGCCAAGGTTCCACTGTATAGTTGTTTGAGCACTTAGTAGTATATACTGTATGTATGTGTTACTCTTCCATATATGTGTACTCAAGTGATTCATGTGTGTGCATGAGTGAAGCAGTATACTGTATGGTGCCTCAAATTGCTGTATTATATGTGCATAAAATTGTGTTTTTATTAAATTAGTAAATAAGCAGGTGAATAATGTAGACTGAGAATATGGAATGTTTTGTAGACCTTTTTACTGAGTGTGCAGAGATTTCTGCTTGTGTTCTGTGTTTATATACAGTATTTTTAATTATGGACATTAACTTGTTTTTATTTGCTTTGAGATGGCAACAGCATAAACCCATTTATATTAACATTTAGGCAAAAAAACACAAAGTGTTAAACAGATTTGTAGTTTTTAATTTTCCAAAATACGTGTTACTCTGTACACCCATGAACATGAACTGATATATACATATATGTTAATTTTTTTTTTTTCATTTTTATCATGTGTCTAAATGTACATTTCAAACAAAATCATTCATGAGATATTTTAGATCATCACAGAGAGAATATTACTGTTTTACTGTAGCGGTTATTGGTGTAATAAAGACTACTTCACATTTTATAATTGCATTTTATTTCTAACAGAAAAGCCTAAACCTGAACTCACATCAAGTCTTAAAGGAGATGTACTGACAGGAAACTCTGTGACTCTGACCTGTACACTGAAGCTGCAGTCTAATGGATGGAAGTTTTACTGGAAGAAAGATACAAACAGCACTGAGACTGAAACTGCAGCAAACTCTGATAAGTCCTCCTCCTCCTACTATAACATCACACCTGTTAGTGTCTCTGATGGAGGTCAGTACTGGTGCAGAGCTGGAAGAGGAGACCCAGTCTACTACACAAACTACAGTGATGCACTCTGGGTAAATGTTAGTGGTGAGTAAGAGACTTTCTGTTAAGTGAGTCTGCACAACAGTGAACATACAAACATTTGTATAAACAATTTGTGAGCAGTCTTAATCTCGTTTAGCTTTATCATTTTATTACACCCTAAAAAATGCTGGGTTAAAAACAACCCAAACTGGGTTGTTTTTAACCCAGCTGCTGGATAAATATTGGACCAACTACATGCTGGGTTAATTTAACCCAGCAAAATGAGTTATTTATTTAACCCAGCAAGATGGGTAAAATATTCAATCCAAATGTAGGTCATATTTAACTGTAATGCTGAGTTAATTCTACCTCACAAATAGGTTATTATTATTTGTATGTTTTACATGTCTATGGGTAAAACAGTTTAAACAGTTTAATTACTTTGATATACTGGTCTATTACAAAAGAAAACACTAAGTTTTGCAAACCATACATATATGCAATAAACAACACCCAATTAATTGTACAAAGCATAGAAAAAAATATTTATATTTATTTTTCAAAAGCACAAGATCAGATAATACAAAACAAGTTCAATAGTGACATCATTACGATACTATTACTGAGAAGCACTAATGTCTGAGAGTAGTGCTGGTCATTATCTCCTAACATCAGGATGTAGGGGTACGGCCTTGACACTTCAGCCTGCTGGAGATATTCCACAGTTTTCGTTCCAACCTTAGAAAGAAATTAAAGAAAGTAAAAGTTTATGGAAAAATCGAGAGGGTTGGCTAGTATGCATATTTGTAAAAAGATTAGTGTTTTAGAACACCTCAGCTTTTCATATGTGTTTGTTAACACTAGTAACTTAGCTAAATGCTAGCACTGCAATTAACAGTTTAGCTTTCATTCATCACTTCACCACCTTCATACACCCTGTAAGCATTCTACAAAGAAAGCTAAAAAGCTCAGACATTTTTGCTGTTTCTTTCCTACACAGGTGGGGTTCTTTGGTTTGGCTAGCTAGCAGCCATTGTCAGATAAACTAGCATGCTATAGCACAGACCAGGCTGAAAGTTTGAGTGCAACACAGTTACGGAGTAATACATGTTACATAAAGTGAACAAATTCAGTCATAGGTGAATGAAAGTGTATATACAGACCTTATATTTAACGTTTACATTTCCTCTTAAATGCTTGAGGAGGAAGAAAAAAAGACACGAAGCTGACACAGCCACTGAATACACCGGTGAACTTCGGGGGAGGGCTGGTCTTATCTGTGATGTTAACTGTCACTAGCTAACCCAACTCCAACCCAGCAAGCTGGGTTAAACAAAAAGTACCCAACTCCCTGTAAATAACCCAGAAAAATGACCCAACAGAGGCAACCCAGCGTTTGAGTAGTAAACACAACCCAGCATTTTTTAGTGTGTACTATTAAAGAACTAGTGAACACGGTGCGAGGTGAACTGAAAATGAAGTGGAACAACACTATTTTAGATTTTGTGGAAAATGTCAGCAATAATGTATAAAACTATTTTAAAAAACTGTTGAACCTGTGAATTTGCCCCCAGATTGAGTAAACAGCCAAGCAAGTTTGTTTGTGCACAAAAAATAAACCTTAGTTTAATGTAAAAATCTTTCTTCACCCCTTCCCACCATGCAGATTGTACAAATCACTTCAAATTGGTCTAATTTGTTTACGTCTATGCGTGCAAATATAATTGAGCAAAATATTCATTTTGCTCAATCATTTATCAAGATATTAAGAGCTTTATTTGTATTTTTATGTCATTCTTGTGCCATTATGTGCATAAATTTTGAAAAGGACATTTCAAGATGGACTATGAAAGCCACATATCTTAGTTATCTGCTCTATTCTCACAATGAAGAGTTAAATTTACAGTCTAATTTGTATGTAAATGATTTTAAAATGATTTGATCTGTCATTAGAATTGTGAAATGTAGATATGATATTGATATTGACATATTACAGTTCCTGAATAGTTTTGTTGTTGTTGTTGTTGTTTTGCATATGTGTCACTATTAAATGATTTGGATCATTAAACTAATTTTAATATTACACAAAGATAACCTGAGCAAATATAAAATGCATTTAAAATGCATTAAATTATAATTTAATTTGTTAAAGGGAAAAAAAATCTGTACAAACCAACCTGGGCCTGTGTGAAAAAGTAAGTGCACCCTAAATCTAATAACTGGTTGTTCATCCTTGGCAGTAGAAGCTGCAATAAAGAGTTTGCAATAACTGTCAGTGAGTCTTTCACATCACTGGGGAGGAAAAAAAATCAGGCAAATGCTTTTTCATGCCACTGTAAACAAAATTAACTGTGAGCATAGAGCAGGCCATTGTAAACTCATACTGTAACACGGCAGCCTGCGCAGCTGTGATGAAAGAAGAGAGAAAAAGTATTAAAAAGGAAAGGCAGCACATGAAAAAGATGCATTCCCAGATTCTTGAAAAAAGTTGGGCTGAAGAGAAACAACAAACATTGTGTTGGTTAATTTTCTAAAGAAGGAAAGAAAAGAAAAGAGAACTGTTGTGTTTAACAGAAAGGTTGAGTTAGAGACAAAAAGGAGCAACATCTAACCCTTTTTCAGCACAGCCAAGGTAATACTGTATGATAAACTGAATTTTAATCGGTTTTAACGAACTTCACAGACATTACTGACAAAAAAATATTAGTGTGTGTGTGTGTGTGTGTGTGTGTGTGTGTGTGTGTGTGTGTGACATGCAGTGATGAGTAAGGAAGTTGTTTTTCCTTTTTCAATTTATTCAGTATACCGGTTAAGTTATACCCAGGCAGTTACTTCTAGCATTATCGTTGCTCTTTTGCAATTTTCTTGTTTTCTTTGTTTTACTTGTTGACACTCCTGAGGATAAATAGTCAGGAAAACAGATAGTGAAAACAGTAGTAGAAAAGATCTACATTTGCAGAACTTACTGTTCTGTACTGAATCTACACTCGGAATGGTTACATAAATTCTGTACTCAACCTCAAAATGTTAATGTTTTGAAAATTAATTATGAAACTAAAATAATTCCCTCATAGTTTTGGAAATTCATTTCTAAATAGAAACAGTAGTGTGTGCTTTTGTTTCCTCACAGAGATTAAACCTGTGGTGATTATAAAGCCTGATACACAGGTGTTCAGAGGAGAGAGAGTCACTTTCAGGTGTAACAGGACAGGAGGAGACACTGAGTGGACATACAGCTGGTATAAGAATCACACATTGCTACAGAACACAACACAGGAGTTTATAGAGAATATTCCAGTACAAGACAGTAGTTATGTCAGGGGTAATTACACCTGCAGAGGGATGAGAAGAAGTGACGCTCAGATCTCACTGATGAGTGATGCTGTTATACTCTCTGTATCAGGTGAGTGTGTGTGTGTGTGTGTGTTGTTATAATGTACAGTAGGTACACATTAACTTGTGGGTGGAGATGTGCTGATGGTGTAGGACAGTTAAGTCATTAAAAAAATCATATGTTGTATTGAAGAAATACTACAGTGATGGTCATTTCTACATCCGAGTATATCGGAACCTTGGATTACGAGCGTAATTCGTTCCAGAAGTGGGCTCGTGTTCCAAAACACTCGTAAACCAAATCATCATAAAAATAAAAATAATTAATACAATCTATAAAAGGAAAATAAAACAAATTAATTTGCACTTTACCTTTAAAAAAAAAGTACAAATAAATCCTGACTGATAAGTGTTTCCATTGGGACGCGCATGCGCCGTGTGTGTGTGTGTGTAAGTTCAAGGTGTCAAATGACATGTGCACACTGCAGGCTGATACAAAGAAGGAGCAAAATGATCTTTAACCTCTTTAATGAGACTTTCTTTTGCTTTACACGTGCACACACGTGTGTTATAATAAACAGTACATGCGCGCTTTACACACAAACATACAAACAAAATAAAATGTGTTTTCCGCTCACACACGTGGTCAGACTGTTATAGTAAACAGTACACGCGTGCCCTGATGTTGATTATACCAGTAAGAGACGAGCACTGAGACCCAGCAGGGGAGACGATTACCCACAATTCCAAATCCGAGGTTTCACTGTAGTTGGGAAAAACGTTTCACACACAACAGAGACGACCCACAAAGAGGAGAAACATGTCAAACATGTTTCTCTGCTCCACTGTAGAAATGCAATTAACTGGTGCAATTTCGATAAATATGAACTTAGACGTGTTTATTAAGCAGGAATGTGAGAGAATAGCTTTTCATGTTGTAATGTAAAATCAGCTCTGATCTCTTCATCATTTCATATCAACAGAAAAACCCAGACCAACTGTGATTGTGGATCCTCAGAGCTCCATCTACACTGGAGACAGAGTTACTCTGAGCTGTGATCTGCCGTCTACTGGATGGACTTTTCTCTGGTACAAAGATAATCAGACGTCAAATCCCCTGTCTCCTGGACCCGAAGACAACACCACACTCAGTGTGACAGACTCTAATGTAGGAGAAATAAAGTACTACTGTAAAGCACACAGAGGAGAATATGAGTCAGAGTTCAGTGATCCAGCCACGATTACAGTGAGAGGTACGTCACTACAGGGTTACAGTTAGTAAAAAAAAACTTACTAAGTTACAGTTAGTGGGAAAAAAAAAAAAAAAAAAACACTTGTTTCCTTTTCATTCTAATTGTGTATTTGTATAAAATCATATTTAAATAATGTTTAGTCGTTCTGTATGTGTTGAAGTTTTATTATCTTTGTACAGCGAGACCGCAGCCTGTAGTGAAAGTGCAGCCAGCTGAGAGTGTGTTCACTGGGGAAAATGTCACTCTCACGTGTGAGATAGAGACTCGAGAATCCTGGCAGTACCACTGGTATAGAAATGAGACACAACTACCGCTGAATCTTACAGGAGAGAAAACATACACAATCACTGATGTTAAAGAGTCTAATAAAGGTGATTATACATGTAAAGGAAGAAAGTCATCAGATCCAAAATACACAGAGCGCAGTGCTGCTGTTACACTGACTGTATCAGGTGAGTGTGTTTTATTTCTGTTCTGTTAATAGTGCTTTTGTGTAACAGTGAAAAAGTGTAGATATGTATTCTGTATAATGACTTTAAACATCGTCTTTATAAAGGCATAATGTTTACTGATAAAGTCATTCATTTTAATAAAACTTCACGTTTTGCTCAGCCTTATGGATTATAATCCAATAAATATCTTAAAATATCTTTTCAGATATGAGAACATAAACTTTTTTTTTATTTTTTATCTTTATCTTTAAGCTATAATAATCCATATAATGTCAACAAGCAGAAAATCACACCATGTAGGGATCTGCTTTGGTGTAATCTTTGGCTGTTTTTGTCTTTTTAGAATGTGAACTTGATTATTTTAATATACTATGATACACTAATAGTAATACAAGGTATGAAAGTATGTAGTGTATATTTATGAGACCAGGCTCATCACAGTGACAGCAAACATGATTCTCACTTTGTAACTCTGATTAGTGCAGTAAAGATTATATTAATCACACACCCACACACACACATATGCATGCGCACACAAACACGCACACACACATTGCTAACACTTTCTAAAATACCATTCCTCAGGAAGAAACACATGTCCATACCCCTGTCCCCTGCCTAAGATCTGCTCAGTAATGTTCCTGAAAAGTGATGTGATTCCTTCCTGAAGTTCTAATCAGGATGTGAAGCCAGGCATAGAAATCAGATTATTTAAATTCAATTCAATTCAGTTTTATTTCTATAGCGCTTTTAACGATGGTCATTGTCTCAAAGCAGCTTCACAAAATGAAAAAAATAAATAAATAAAAATTATTTATGGAAGTGTGTATGTGTGAGAAAAATGTGTCTAGATAATGAGATTGTCCCTGATGAGCAAGCCAAGGGTGACGGCGACAGTGGCAAGGAAAAACTCCCTGAGATGGCAATAGGAAGAAACCTTGAGAGGATCCTCATCTGGGTGATAACAGATAATAGAAATTGTATAACATCATGTGTGTTATGCAGATGAAAGTTCAATATAACAGAAGTTATTTAATTTAACACAAAGTCCAGTTCAGCACAGGGATGAGTCAGCAGGTGCAGAGGGCAGATGGGGTCTGGATCACTGGGAGCTCAGGAGCAGCATGTGTAGTTCCAAACCAACATGAAGAATTCAGCTGGAGCAGGTCCTTCTCTGGATGCCTCAGAAACCTCGCAGGATTGGCCTCTGTCTGCTGAACCTGGCACAATCTCCAGATGCCTCGGGATGGGTGGAAAAATAAAGAGCAGGTGGAAAGAATTAGCGTAATTGATAGATGTACGGGAGTATGAGGTTAAAGGGAGTTGATCATTTATGTGCAGCTCACTGTGATGAGAAAAACACAAACACGTACATACTGTATTAAGTTGTTGTTAAATATCAGAATCAAGCAAGGAAGAATGTTTATGTATTTTTTTTTTTATCTTACTTTGTGTATAAAAAAAGTTACATAAAAATTCTCCCTTGCTCAATTCTGACATTTAACAAATGCAGAAAATGTTACTCAACTCAACTCATCTTTATTTGTATAGCAGTTTAAAAAACAAGAATGCCCCAAAGTGCTTCACATAAATAATAAAATAATATGTAATATATAAAAATAAAATAAGGAACTAAGTTAAGAAATTTAAAATAATAATAAAAAATAAATTAAATAAAATAAATAAATTAATTAAAAAATAAAAGAATAATAATAATTTAAAAAATATAAGTATAATAATAATAATAATAATAATAATAATAATAATAATAAATTATTAAAAAGGGACATAATTAAAATCACATCACACACAATCTCATGTTGGTTTAAATGCCAAAGAAAACATGTGAGTTTTGAGATGGGACTTAAACACCCTCAGTGATGTGGCCTCACGAATGGTCAAGGGTAGGTCATTCCACAGTTTGGGTGCCGCCACAGAGAATGCCCGATCACCCCTGAGCTTGCACTTGGTCTTGGGTACCATCAGCAGAAGTTTATCTGATGATCTGAGAGTCCGTGATGGAGCATATGGCTTAAGCAGATCCGAGAGGTAGGGCGGGGCAAGGCCATGTAAACATTTAAATGTGACCAAAAGAATTTTAAAATTAATTCGGTACTGTACCGGGAGCCAATGAAGAGAAGCCAGAACTGGAGAGATATGTTCTCTTTTACGTGTAGACGTTAATAGTCGAGCAGCGGAATTCTGGATCAGCTGTAGCCAATGTAATGCTGCTTGAGAAACCCCAAAATACAGGGCATTGCAGTAATCAATACGAGTGGTGATGAAGGCGTGAATGGCTATTTCGAAAAGCCTAAAGGACAAAACAGGTTTAAGTTTTGCCAATTGCCTTAACTGAAAGAAACTGGACCAAACCACAGCACTGATCTGTTCATTAAATTTAAGGCCATGGTCAAAAATAACACCTAAATTTGATGCTGTGGGTTTAACATACTGCTACAAAGCTCCTAAATCTAGTGATGGAACTCTGCCTCTGGCACCAGGACCAAATACCAAAACCTCTGTCTTTTTATCATTAAAATTTAAAATATTTTGGGCTAACCATGCCTTTATGTCATCTAGACATGTTGACAGAGCCTTGGCAGAGTAGCCTTCCTTCTGCTTTAATGGGAGATAGATTTGACTGTCATCTGCATAGCAATGAAAGGAGATGCCATGTTTTCTCAGGATATAACCGAGCGGCAACAAATATAACGAGAAAAGAAGGGGTCCAAGGATAGAACCCTGTGGGACTCCATATGTCAGAGGAGCTGATGAGGATTCCAGATCTCCAAGGCTAACCAAAAATGTTCTATCAGTAAGATAGGACCTAAACCAGTCTAGAGCTGCCCCCGTAATTCTCACCCAGTGTTCTAGGCGTGACAGAAGGATGTCATGGTCTACTGTGTCAAAGGCAGCTGTTAAATCAAGCAGCAGAAGAATCACAGAATCACCAGAATCCGTAATACGATAAAGGTCATTTAAGACCCTTAACAGAGCTGTATCAGTACTTTGAAGAGCATTGAAACCAGACTGAAAAACCTCAAGAATTCCATGCTCACTAAGAAAACTTATTAGTTGTGTATAAACTACTTTCTCCAAAATCTTAGACAGAAATGGTAGCTTGGAGATTGGTCTGTAATTAGAAAAGACAGACGGATCAAGATTAGGTTTCTTTAACAAAGGCTGCACAACTGCATGTTTAAAATTTCTGGTTACCACCCCAGATCCCAAGCTGCTATTTATAATAATTAAAACTGTAGGACCTAGAATGGGAACCAATTCTTTGAAAAGATGCGGAGGAATGGGATCAGCAGGAGATCCTGCAGGTTTCATAACATTTATAATCTTCAACAGAAAGGAAAGAAAGATAGGCTCAAACTGGTTAAAAACAGCAGAGCTAGAGACAGAAGTAGAGATAGATGGGTCACATGCAGGAGATGTAATAAGAGCCCTTGCAGAAGAAACCTTATCAATAAAAAACTGGAGAAAGTTTTCACACACTGCATAAGAGCTTTTGAAACTGACAATTTGGGGGCGATTAAGAATAACATTAAATGACTGAAATAAAACGTGATGTTAATATTTATTGATCCGTTTACTCTGATTTAATGTTTGACAATAATGAAAAAAAAGTTTTTCAAAAAAAGTTTTTTTTTTTTTTTTGGAAGTTATGTAAATATCTGGTTTCAACTGTATCTCTTTCTGGGAAATTAATCATCTAATGATAATGTACCAATTCAGCATACTATTACTAAATGATATAATATCATATATCTGATAATGTAATGTGACTCACAAAACATTTAGACCACCCAACACAAAAGTCAAACACACACACACACACACACACACACACACACACTTGGAGGTCAAACAAGAGAGAGCACACGACTGCTCACCAGAGAAACTTCACATACAAGAGATGACATGCATTAGAAAAAAAGAAACACAACACACACACAACATAGATGACACACCCACAATAGAAATGTCT
Organism: Clarias magur; assembly: GCA_013621035.1. Classification (NCBI taxonomy): domain Eukaryota; kingdom Metazoa; phylum Chordata; class Actinopteri; order Siluriformes; family Clariidae; genus Clarias; species Clarias magur. The sequence goes on along the minus strand of QNUK01001453.1, from coordinate 7,324 downwards.
CACACACAAGACAGGTGACACACAAGCAGGAGAAATGTCTTAAACATCATATGAGAGAGAGAGAGAGAGAGAGACATGTGTTGTTTCTCTGCTCCACTGTAGAAATGTAATTAACTGGTGCATTTTCAATACGTATGAACTCAGACGTTTTTATTAAGCAGGAATGTGAGAGAATAGATGTTCATGTTGTAATGTAAAATCAGCTCTGATCTCTTCATCATTTCATATCAACAGCAAAACCCAGACCTACTGTGATCGTGGATCCTCAGAGCTCCATCTACACTGGAGACAGAGTTACTCTGAGCTGTGATCTGCCGTCTACTGGATGGACTTTTCTCTGGTACAAAGATAATCAGACGTCAAATCCCCTGTCTCCTGGACCCGAAGACAACACCACACTCAGTGTGACAGACTCTAATGTAGGAGAAATAAAGTACTACTGTAAAGCACTCAGAGGAGAATATGAGTCAGAGTTCAGTGATCCAGCCACGATTACAGTGAGAGGTACGTCACTACAGGGTTACAGTTAGTAAAAAAACTTACTAAGTTACAGTTAGTGGGAAAAAAAACAAAAAAAAAAAACACTTGTTCCCTTTTTAAAGAATCATTCTAATTGTGTATTTGTATAAAATCATATTTAAATAATGTTTAGTCGTTCTGTATGTGTTGAAGTTTTATTATCTTTGTACAGCGAGACCGCAGCCTGTAGCGAAAGTGCAGCCAGCTGAGAGTGTGTTCACTGGGGAAAATGTTACTCTCACGTGTGAGATAGAGACTCGAGAATCCTGGCAGTACCACTGGTATAGAAATGAGACACAACTACCGCTGAATCTTACAGGAGAGAAAACATACACAATCACTGATGTTAAAGAGTCTAATAAAGGTGATTATACATGTAAAGGAAGAAAGTCATCAGATCCAAAATACACAGAGCGCAGTGCTGCTGTTACACTGACTGTATCAGGTGAGTGTGTTTTATTTCTGTTCTGTTAATAGTGCTTTTGTGTAACAGTGAAAAAGTGTAGATATGTATTCTGTATAATGACTTTAAACATCTTCTTTATAAAGGCATAATGTTTACTGATAAACACACAGCATTTTAGTTTAAGTTTAGATTTAAGTTTATAGCCAACAAGCTCACCTCATTAACACAAGTCATTTATTTTAATAAAACTTCACGTTTTGCTCAGCCTTATGGATTATAATTCAATAAATATCTTAAAATATCTTTTCAGATATGAGAACATAAACTTTTTTTTTTTTTATCTTTAAGCTATAATAATCCATATAATGTCAACAAGCAGAAAATCACACCATGTAGGGATCTGCTTTGGTGTAATCTTTGGCTGCTTTTGTCTTTTTAGAATGTGAACTTGATTATTTTAATATACTATGATACACTAATAGTAATACAAGGTATGAAAGTATGTAGTGTATATTTATGAGACCAGGCTCATCACAGTGACAGCAAACATGATTCTCACTTTGTAACTCTGATTAGTGCAGTAAAGATTATATTAATCACACACCTACACACACACATATGCATGCGCACACAAACATGCACACACACATTACTAACACTTTCTAAAATACCATTCCTCAGGAAGAAACACATGTCCATACCCATGTCCCCTGCCTAAGATCTGCTCAGTAATGTTCCTGAAAAGTGATGTGATTCCTTCCTGAAGTTCTAATCAGGATGTGAAGCCAGGCATAGAAATCAGATTATTTAAATTCAATTCAATTCAGTTTTATTTCTATAGCGCTTTTAACGATGGTCATTGTCTCAAAGCAGCTTCACAAAATGAAAAAAAATAAATAAATAAAAATTATTTATGGAAGTGTGTATGTGTGAGAAAAATGTGTCTAGATAATGAGATTGTCCCTGATGAGCAAGCCAAGGGTGACGGCGACAGTGGCAAGGAAAAACTCCCTGAGATGGCAATAGGAAGAAACCTTGAGAGGATCCTCATCTGGGTGATAACAGATAATAGAAATTGTATAACATCATGTGTGTTATGCAGATGAAAGTTCAATATAACAGAAGTTATTTAATTTAACACAAAGTCCAGTTCAGCACAGGGATGAGTCAGCAGGTGCAGAGAGCAAATGGGGTCTGGATCACTGGGAGCTCAGGAGCAGCATGTGTAGTTCCAAACCAACATGAAGAATTCAGCTGGAGCAGGTCCTTCTCTGGATGCCTCAGAAACCTCGCAGGATTGGCCTCTGTCTGCTGAACCTGGCACAATCTCCAGATGCCTCGGGATGGGTGGAAAAATAAAGAGCAGGTGGAAAGAATTAGCGTAATTGATAGATGTACGGGAGTATGAGGTTAAAGGGAGTTGATCATTTATGTGCAGCTCACTGTGATGAGAAAAACACATAAACACGTACATACTGTATTAAGTTGTTGTTAAATATCAGAATCAAGCAAGGAAGAATGTTTATGTATTTTTTTTAATCTTACTTTGTGTATAAAAAAAGTTACATAAAAATTCTCCCTTGCTCAATTCTGACATTTAACAAATGCAGAAAATGTTACTCAACTCAACTCATCTTTATTTGTATAGCACTTTAAAAAACAAGAATGCCCCAAAGTGCTTCACATAAATAATAAAATAATATAGTAATATTATAAAATAAAATAAGAAACTAAGTTAAGAAATTTAAAATAATAATAAAAATAAATTAATAAAATAAATAAATTAATTAAAAAAATAAAAGAATAGTAATAATTAAAATTATAAGTATAATAATAAAAAATAATAATAATAAATTATTAAAAAGGGACATAATTAAAATCACATCACACACAATCTCATGTTGGTTTAAATGCCAAAGAAAACATGTGAGTTTTGAGATGGGACTTAAACACCCTCAGTGATGTGGCCTCACGAATGGTCAAGGGTAGGTCATTCCACAGTTTGGGTGCCGCCACAGAGAATGCCCGATCACCCCTGAGCTTGCACTTGGTCTTGGGTACCATCAGCAGAAGTTTATCTGATGATCTGAGAGTCCGTGATGGAGCATATGGCTTAAGCAGATCCGAGAGGTAGGGCGGGGCAAGGCCATGTAAACATTTAAATGTGACCAAAAGAATTTTAAAATTAATTCGGTACTGTACCGGGAGCCAATGAAGAGAAGCCAGAACTGGAGAGATATGTTCTCTTTTACGTGTAGACGTTAATAGTCGAGCAGCGGAATTCTGGATCAGCCGTAGCCAATGTAATGCTGCTTGAGAAACCCCAAAATACAGGGCATTGCAGTAATCAATACGAGTGGTGATGAAGGCGTGAATGGCTATTTCGAAAAGCCTAAAGGACAAAACAGGTTTAAGTTTTGCCAATTGCCTTAACTAAAAGAAACTGGACCAAACCACAGCACTGATCTGTTTATTAAATTTAAGGCCATGGTCAAAAATAACACCTAAATTTGATGCTGTGGGTTTAACATACTGCTACAAAGCTCCTAAATCTAGTGATGGAACTCTGCCTCTGGCACCAGGACCAAATACCAAAACCTCTGTCTTTTTATCATTAAAATTTAAAATATTTTGGGCTAACCATGCCTTTATGTCATCTAGACATGTTGACAGAGCCTTGGCAGAGTAGCCTTCCTTCTGCTTTAATGGGAGATAGATTTGACTGTCATCTGCATAGCAATGAAAGGAGATGCCATGTTTTCTCAGGATATAACCGAGCGGCAACAAATATAACGAGAAAAGAAGGGGTCCAAGGATAGAACCCTGTGGGACTCCATATGTCAGAGGAGCTGATGAGGATTCCAGATCTCCAAGGCTAACCAAAAATGTTCTATCAGTAAGATAGGACCTAAACCAGTCTAGAGCTGCCCCCGTAATTCTCACCCAGTGTTCTAGGCGTGACAGAAGGATGTCATGGTCTACTGTGTCAAAGGCAGCTGTTAAATCAAGCAGCAGAAGAATCACAGAATCACCAGAATCCGTAATACGATAAAGGTCATTTAAGACCCTTAACAGAGCTGTATCAGTACTTTGAAGAGCATTGAAACCAGACTGAAAAACCTCAAGAATTCCATGCTCACTAAGAAAACTTATTAGTTGTGTATAAACTACTTTCTCCAAAATCTTAGACAGAAATGGTAGCTTGGAGATTGGTCTGTAATTAGAAACGACAGAAGGATCAAGATTAGGTTTCTTTAACAAAGGCTGCACAACTACATGTTTAAAATTTCTGGGTACCACCCCAGATCCCAAGCTGCTATTTATAATATTTAAAACTGTAGGACCTAGAATGGGAACCAATTCTTTGAAAAGATGCGGAGGAATGGGATCAGCAGGAGATCCTGCAGGCTTCATAACATTTATAATCTTCAACAGAAAGGAAAGAGAAATAGGCTCAAACTGGTTAAAAACAGCAGAGCTAGAGACAGAAGTAGAGATAGATGGGTCACATGCAGGAGATGTAATAAGAGCCCTTGCAGAAGAAACCTTATCAATAAAAAACTGGAGAAAGTTTTCACACACTGCATAAGAGCTTTCGAAACTGACAATTTGGGGGCCATTAAGAATAACATTAAATGACTGAAATAAAATGCAATGTTAATATTTATTGATCCGTTTACTCTGATTTAATGTTTGACAGTAATGAAAAAAAAGTTTTTCAAAAAAAGTTTTTTTTTTTTTTTTTTGGAAGTTATGTAAATATCTTGTTTCAACTGTATCTCTTTCTGGGAAATTAATAATCTAATGATAATGTACCAATTCAGCATACTATTACTAAATGATATAATATCATATATCTGATAATGTAATGTGACTCACAAAACATTTAGACCACCCAACACAAAAGTCAAACACACACACACACACACACACACACACACTAGGAGGTCAAACAAGAGAGAGGACACGACTGCTCACCAGAGAAACTTCACATACAAGAGATGACATGCATTAGAAAAAAAAGAAACACAACACACACACAACATAGATGACACACCCACAATAGAAATGTCTCACAAACAAGAGAGGTGACACACAAGCAGGAGAAATGTCTTAAACATCATATGAGAGAGAGAGAGAGAGATGTGTCTTGTTTTCCTGCTCCACTGTAGAAATGTAATTAACTATTGCATTTTCAATAAATATGAACTCGGACGTCTTTATTAAGCAGGAATGTGAGAGAATAGATGTTCATGTTGTAATGTAAAATCAGCTCTGATCTCTTCATCATTTCATATCAACAGCAAAACCCAGACCTACTGTGATTGTGGATCCTCAGAGCTCCATCTACACTGGAGACAGAGTTACTCTGAGCTGTGATCTGCCGTCTACTGGATGGACTTTTCTCTGGTACAAAGATAATCAGACGTCAAATTCCCTGTCTCCTAGAGCCCGAGACAACAACACACTCAGTGTGACAGTCTCTAATAAAGGAGAAATAAAGTACTACTGTAAAGCACGCAGAGAAGAATATGAGTCAGAGTTCAGTGATCCAGCCACGATTACAGTGAGAGGTACGTCACTACAGGGTTACAGTTAGTAAAAAAAAACTTACTAAGTTACAGTTAGTGGGAAAAAAAAAAAAAAAAAAACACTTGTTTCCTTTTCATTCTAATTGTGTATTTGTATAAAATCATATTTAAATAATGTTTAGTCGTTCTGTATGTGTTGAAGTTTTATTATCTTTGTACAGCGAGACCGCAGCCTGTAGTGAAAGTCCAGCCAGCTGAGAGTGTGTTCACTGGGGAAAGCGTCACTCTCACATGTGAGATACAGACTGGAGGATCCTGGCAGTACCACTGGTATAGAAATGATGAAAAACTACCACAGAGTCCTACAGGAGTGAATACATACACAATCGATAAAGTTACAAAGTCTGATGAAGGTGGTTATACATGTGAAGGAAAACAGTCATCAGACCCAAAATACACAGAGCACAGTGCTGCTGTTACACTGACTGTATCAGGTGAGTGTGTTTTATTTCTGTTCTGTTAATAGTGTTTGTGTGTAACAGTGAAAAGTGTAGATGTGTCTTCTGTATAATGACTTTAAACATCTTCTTTATAAAGGCATAATGTTTACTGATAAACACACAGCATGTTAGGTTAAGTTTACATTTAAGTTTATAGCCAACAAGCTCACCTCATTAACACAAGTTACATGAACTAAAGACTCATTTATTGTAATAAAACTTGTGTTGAAGATGTGAAAGTTTTCCTCCTGTAACCTGAAGTGATTCTGGATAATGTATACCTTTTCAGCTTTTAGGGAAAAACCAATCAAACATTAACTTATACTGAGATCTACTTTTTGCTGTTTTGAGTTTTAGGTTTTTAATTTTTTTTTTCAATTAATATAATACAACAAATAATGTTGACAAAAAAAAAAAAAAAAACTGCAAAAAATTTGTGACACTAATTATAGAATAGAATAGGGAAAGCTAAATCTCTCTCATGTGTAATGTTTTCCTTTTTGCATATCTCCTTTCACTTGTTATTGTTGTTATTATATAATGACTTAATTCTGTTAGTGTTATTTCATAGTTTTGAAGTCCCCAGTATCGTTGTAGAATGTAGAAATTAGCAAGTGATCGCAGATATTTTGGGCGGTAGTCTATCTCTGTCTTGTGTATGACTGTGTTTGAAAAACTCTCTAATGTGTGTAACCAGCTTTTTTGTGAGGGTATGTTTGTGTGCGAGACAAGACCAAAGAGAAATATCAGACAAACAAGACATGTCACACACACACACACACACACACACACACACACACACAGGAAAAAAGACACCTACACACAGGAAAAAAGACACCTACACACAGGAAAAAACACACACACACAGGAAAACAACACACACACACCACAACACACACAACACACAACACACACACACACACAGGAAAAAAAAACACACACACACACACACACACACAGGAAACACACACACACACACACACACACACACACACACAGGAAAAAAAACACACACACACACAGAGGAAAAACACACACAGAAAAAACACACACACACACACACACACACACACACACACACAGGAAAACACACACAGGAAAAAAAAAACACACACAGGGAAAACACACACACACACACAGTGAAAACACACACACACACACACACACAGGGAAAAAAAAAAAACACACACACACACAGGGAAAAACACACACACACAGGGAAAACACACACACACACAGGAAGAAAAAAAAACACACACACACAGGAAAACACACACACACACACAGGAAATAAAAAAACACACACACAGGAAAACACACACACACAGGAAAAAACACACACACACAGGAAAAAACACACACACACA